>JAMFLO010000052.1:0-126277 GCA_027475765.1 Paralagenidium karlingii | reverse complement strand
ATCATGATGGAATCAAGTCTCAAAATGACCTTTGCCACAATGATGCTAATGACGAGCTCCAAGTGGCTATTAGACTATGAGAATCCAGTCCATGCCTGGTTTGTCTACGGCCTCACCCAAGTGCTTTGCGTTGGTGTGTTGGTCCTGGTTTACTACAAGTCATGAACAACACGGAATCAGGCGTGGTGACCGTCAAAAGAAAACGCGGGCTTTGGCAGGAAGGCGATCGCAACGAGAAAGTCACCGTTACAGAACACGACATGCGCACGCACACCAAAGAAACTCAAAAGGTGGCGCTGGGTACCATTGTGACGCTGGTTGTCCACTGGAAATGGAGTTTCTTCCATGGAGCTTCTTCCACCCGTTTTCAATCCAATCACATTCCCAGCGTTCCAATTTGTACCAAACGCTGTTGGTCAAAGTCTTGTTGCGAGAAGAAGTGCATGGGCGAACTCGAACATCTACGAAAAGACTCCACCACGCACAATTCCAATAACACCAAAGACGAGACAAACGCTGCGCTCAACTAGGCCCGACCAATCTTTTCCAACAGACATGGTTTTCGCCTTGGCTAACTGGTTGTTGGGTTCGACAGGTGGAACATTGACGGAAGATATCGACATGCTCAAAACAACAACAACAGCAACAACAAGAAATGACATGAAATGATTCAGAGTGGACTTACATTGGATGGCTGAAGAGAAGCACAAGCCAAAATGATCATGGTGCAATGACAAACTCTGACCAAACAAGCATTTGCAGTTGGCCTAAGAAGACTCCCAACGCTTTGAAAGTACAGAGTGTCAGGCGTCCCTGGTATTCCTGGTATTCCTGGTGTTCCCGAAGCCATGTGAACATTGCGCAGCTTTGGGGTACAGGTGTCCCTGGTATTCCTAAAGCTATGTGAACATTGCGCAGCCTTGGGGTACAGGTGTTCCTAGTGTTCCTGGTGTCCTGAAGCTATGTGAACGTTGCTCGGCTTTGGGGTACAAGACATCAAGTGAGTATGGAGGCAAGTGAACGTTGCTCGACTTTATGGCACCAAATATCAACTGTGATTCATTGCGAGTGGGCAGACTTGAAGTACCAGTACATACCATTGTCCCCAATTCGGGATGGTATCTACAGTATCGTGACTCAAACAAACGTATCAAGTTTCAACTGGAATGACGCAAACAATTTGTGAGTGCAAGTGACAAGAACCGACCATGACACCAACCTGAAGGAACAACAAATTATGAAGGTTTATTAAATATCCACACAGTCAGCGACACGACGTCTACCATGACCAATGACAACATGAGATGATGTCCAGGAAGGTCAGACGGATCAGATTTGAATCACTAAAAGGAGCAAGAGGAGACAGACGACAAAGTAGAGTAGATTGTAGTGATAGAAGAGAAGTCTTTTTTCCATCAACCCCCCAAGTCTTTTTCTTTCAAGTCTTTTCAGCCACAGGATTCTGTGGCTGAGCCAAATTCCTTTTAAGTCTTTTTTGGGGATCTCTCCATACTGAAACCAAGTCTTTTCGGCAGTTACGCGGCAAGTTGCGCGTAACTGAGTTGTTATTGTGTATTGCTTCAAGCTTTGGTTGTGAAGAAGTTTGTGAAGTAACTACAAGATCAAGGGGCAATTATAGAACATTATTGCCATATTCAACCTTTCATTTGTGACTCTATTGAACCACAAGTGATTTGCCTTAGTGCTGAGTCTCAGTGCAACTGCCATTCAAAGAGGCGAGGAGTGACGTCAGATCATGGGAGGAATTGCCTCTATTGTGTGATTAAACCGAACTCTCTTTGGATACAAGAACAAGTTTTGTGATTATTTCTTGTTAAAAGTGGGTTTTGATTGTCACATTTTGGAATCTACTACACGACACATTGGCTTCTTTCGTTGAGACCCACTCCATTTTGGCTCATTTTCGCTTTATCACAGTGCACCCATAACACCGAACGTTGCCACCCTGCTTTCAGCTATTCTAATTCCACAGAACGGATGGTTTCTTCTTCCGCATACGTCGCAGGTGTGCGAGACAGCAGATGTGTCTTCATTGCATCTGCTACATTTGGTCATGCTTGCCATTGTTCCGTTCCTTCCAGCTGTAATCACTTTAATTAATGTAGGCCACACTATATATGGTTATCCCTTAAATAGTCTGGCCCACACTATTTTGGAACGCAGACTATACTCAGTTATCTGTTGCTGCTATTCTAATGAAAACGCGGGTAAACCGCTTTGGTGAAACAACTCCCACATTCGGTGGAGAAGAGCCAAGGTTCTGTCTGAGATTCAAAAGAAGTAGTTCGGATAGAGAAGGCAGAACTGCTCCACTCAGATGGCAGTTCGATCTGACAGCAAAAGAATCAATCAATGGGATCTGAGACTAACTCCTGAGGGAACCAATGCCTGTGTGTGTTGTGGGAGTAACATGGCAGTCTCTTGGTAGAAATGGGTCGTTCAAAGAGAGTTAATAGGTTTAGGTACTCTCCATATGGTCTCTGTTCGGTGGAAGTGTGGAGCAAGTGCCAGTTTGGCGACGTTGGGCATTGCTGCAATTGGTGCTGGTTCATTTGAGTGAACTGTGGTGGCACTACTCGTCTTTGGGTGTGATGGAAGTCGGAACTGAAGTATGGGTCAAGTGCAGCACCAGTGTCTGGGCACCAGGCACCGTGGTCGGCAACGTCGGCACGATGCTTCGAGTCAAAACGGAGAAAGGCACTGTGACGATAGGTATGGCATGGTTTCTTGATGCATCCTTCTGACAGGTTGTTATCTCAATGAATCTCACTGGGTTTCATTACAGGCAAAGATGACTATGACGCAAGCGTTTTGGTGCGGAACAGCATCAAAAAGCCATCGGCATTGTCTTCACTTGTGACACTCAAATATCTCCACGAACCCGATTTGCTGCATGTGCTGCATGAAAGGTTTCGCGATGATCTGATTTACACATACATTGGGAGTGCTCTTTTGGCGATGAACCCATTCAAGAATCTGAATATGTACTCGGACGCGGAAATTGGTCGGCTTTATGCCTTTGTCGAGGGACCAGAAGAAGATATATCCTTTCTCCCACCTCATGTGTTCTCGGTTGCTGTGAAGGCGTTGTTTGGTGTTCGAAATCAACAGAAGAACCAGTCAATTTTAGTGAGTGGTGAAAGCGGATCAGGAAAGACCGAGACATCGAAAATCCTGATGCGCTTTCTTGCGTGTTGTGCCTCCTCGGCACTTGGTGGTTCAAACGAACTCTCACAACCACCAAGTGAGATCGGCGGTCGCATTCTTCAAACCAACCCAATTCTGGAGTCGTTTGGGAATGCTAGGACAATTCGGAATGATAACAGCAGTCGGTTTGGGAAATACATCACGCTGTATTTTGGCCCGCGAAACGAGTTAGTTGGCTCAACAATGTGCTCATATCTGCTGGAAAGTGTGCGCCTTGTGTATCAATCACCCCAAGAGTGCAATTTTCACATTTTCTATGAACTCTTGTTTGGAGCTGATTCTGTACTTCGAGGTATTCTTGGACTTGATCTTTCGAGTTCTTATCAATTTGTGAATCTCCCAGCCTCGAGTGGTTTGAGTTGTGGTGATTGGTCGTCTCGGTTTCACGACACGTGTCAGGCTCTTGAACGGAATGGGGTTGATGCTAAAGAACGCCAAGGGATTTTTGCTATTCTTGGTGGCTTGTTACATTTGGGAAATGTCGATTTTGAACACAAGGCCCAAGCTAGATCGAGTAGATACTCGCACGAGGATCAACTTGGTGTATCTGATCATGGCGGTAAACACCTGAAAAAATGTGCCGGACTGTTTGGAATTGATGTCGCAGGTTTGACAAGTGTGTTGCTGACCCGGGAGATACAAGCAGGGAACGATGTGCTTAGTGTTGAGCTAAGCTCTTCTCAAGCAAAGGATGTGTGTCGTTCTCTTGCCAAGTTGGTGTATAGTCGCATGTTCTCCTGGTTGGTGCATCGTTTGAGTACAGCTACTGCCGTCTCTGAGTCTGTCCGGCTAGACTCAATGTCAATCAGCATTCTCGACATCTTTGGGTTCGAAGATTTGGACGTGAATCGCTTTGAGCAGCTGTGTATCAATTATGCCAATGAGCGTCTACAAGCCCAGTTTAACGAGTTTGTGTTCGAGAAAGAACAAGAGACATATGAGTCGGAAGGCATTCGATGGCAGTCAATCCCGTTTCCGAGTAATGAATCATGCATACGACTTTTTGATGACAAGAAAACAGGACTCTTTGCTTTGCTGGATGAAGAGTGCAAAATCCCTGGTGGGTCGAATCAAGCCCTCGCTGCCAAGTACTATAAGCAATACTGCGAAGACTCTCCATTTGAACATGCCCGACGACCGCCATACCAAGACGAGCGAAGAGACATCAAAAAGGTACGCACGATGACTCAACCGTTCAGTGCATCCAAGATTAATCGGGCGAAAATTCAGTTTGTTGTCAATCATTTCGCTGGATATGTACAATACGAGTTGAAGGAGTTTTTGGAAAAGAATGTGGATACCCTCCCTGCAAGGGCTCTCACTCTGTTCAAGAACTCGTCCAACGCCGTACTATCGCAAGTTGTCTCGTCAGGGATGCCAATCCCTGCAAGTCATGGTGTTATGCGAGCTCCAAGTGTGTCGGCTCAGTTTCGAAGTCAGTTGGATGTGATGATGTTGGAGATTTCAAGCACGCAGGCGCATTATATCCGTTGCATCAAGTCGAACGATCAGAAACGCCCAAATGCATTTGATCGGAAGCGAGTCGTGGAGCAACTCCGTTCAGGTGGTGTCCTTGAAGCTGTTCGGATCGCACGAACAGGTTTTCAAGTTCGATTGCCCCACAATGAATTTGCGGATATGTTTCTTCCATTCCAGAGTCTTTTACCGAGTATGGGAGATTTGAGGAGCGTGGACACAAGATCCCAGTGCTGTCTGCTTGCTGCAGTTCTTCTGGTTGTACTACATAGAGCAAGATACATGGATTTCGTATGGTCAACACAATGCAGCTACTCTGAGTACAATCGCCTCCTCGAAAAAGATGGAGTTCAGATTGGTAAGACCATGATTTTCTGTCGAGAAGACATTTATCGCGAGTTTTGCAGATTGAGAAACGACCTTCGCAACACTGCTGTCACGACAATTGCTGCATGGGTACGACAGTTGTTCCAGTCATTCATCTTTCGTCGTGTGCGACGTGGTTTTATTGGACTCCAAGCTGTTGTCAGAGGCCGGCGAGTGCGAAAGAACGGGATTCTCGCTGTCACCAAGTTTCGGTGGAACTTCGCTGCGCGAAGGATAGTCAGATGGTGGCGAGGCCTCCGAGCTCTGGCAAGATTGCGCTCGTTTTTTCTTCGTCATTTCTGGAGACAATTCCATTGTAATCTGAATGGTTCAGAAGGCATAGCTTTGCCACCTCTTGCCGAACCAGCGATCACGAGTAGACTCGACATGTCCGCAGAAGTGGTGCGAGATGATGCGACGACGGGTCTGGATAAGGAAATGGAGCGCGAGCACGACATGATTGTCCAAGCTCCGCCACAGACTATTCGAGCGGACCACGAAAGCGAAGTGATTGTCCAGCTTCAGCAGCAGAATGCTCGATTGGAGAACGAGATCGTTCGTCTGCAAGACCTCTTCATCAATGCGACGAACAGTGATCGTCGAGGATGTCGCGAAAAGAACGCTTCTGGAACCGACGATGAAAGCATTCGTGCGTTACGAGAAAAACTGAGGGATCTCAACAGCAAGTGCCAGCAACTTGAATCGTTCGTTGAAGACGCTACACCTCGTAGTAGTTGTCAGTCATTGCGTTGCGCTTTGGAATCTGACAACTACGGTACTGTGGGAGAGGAGTCTGGAGCCAGACAATCGAATGTGGAACTCATTCTGCGTAACATTCAGCAGCAAATGGATTTATTGCGTGAGTCAGTGGATTTCTCATGCAAACGTTCTACCATTGGGAGTAGAACAAGATCGTCTTGGTCAAGCTCACACCCAACTATTCGTTCGTCCATTTCGAGTATGTCATACGGAGGTACCTACAACGAGATGATGCACGGGTCGCACGTGATGGATATGGACTCGTTTGAAAGGACACAATCTCTATCTCTGTGTGCAACATCGCATGCGCCCCGTTCATCTCCTGCGGTTTTGCAACAAGCACTACCACAAATATGTCGATGGGCTCGAAGCGCGTACTGTTATGATTGTGGAGAGCCGTTCACGATATTCACGTGGCGACACCACTGTCGCATGTGCGGGAACTCCTTCTGTCATGGTGAGCTGTCTTGTTTTCTTGTCTCCACGTTGAACGACGACTGATTGATTGCCTATTGGATGCAGAGCACTCCAGTCGACGTGTGATGGTGCTGGGAATAGGATTTGATGATGAGCCAGTGAGAGTATGTGATGGTTGTTTCAAAGAGGTCAGTGGTATGCCCTCTGAGTATGATCGTGATGCGATCTCGCACAGTCAGGCGCAGTACACTTCTTCAGGAACTGGAACGAATCATCTGAGTGACCTGGCGTTTTGAGTTCTTGGTCAAGTGTGGAAGGTGGCGCCATTGTCTTCGGTCCAGTACAATAATCACATTACAAAACGGGAATTCATTGGAAACAATTCCGCTGGATGAAAGGTCTGTGGAGTGAAGGAGTATTTGATTCACTTCCGCACAGTGACATGACACATGTTGAGGAAGACTTCACCGGCCAGAAAGTGAGTGGAGTCTAGCAAGCGCACGGGTGAGAGCACGATGCTGTGCGGATGGAGTGAGGACAACTCCATCTCATTAGCATCCTTGACCTCACCGCTGTACCCGACTGGATCAGTCGGCCTCTCCCATTGACACTCGAGCCGACTGCTAATCGACAGTCCTGTCAACCGCATGAGAACTCGTTGGAACGACATGACAAAGCTTTAATCTGTAGATAAACTACGGATCGTCTTTGAGCCATTCATGGCGCGGAAAACTGCGGTTAATTGAGCGAATACTTGTAAATCGTGTCCTTGTGACATTTCTCAGACTACTATGCAGTATGTATTCACAGTCGGTTGCTTCGTCACAGCATCATGGCATTGTAGACGTTTGGGATGGGCATGAACAGATGGGGTGCAATAGTTAATGCGTTTGAAGATTTCTTTCACTTCCCATCAAGCCAGTCCCAAATTGCGCTGGCCAGAAGTGCAGTGCTGGTCATAGCACCGTTAGAATCTGTTTGTTGGCGCCAAGCCGCTCGGGATTCCAAAAGATCCGCTTCCACAACGGTTGTTGATCAGTTGGAGCATGGGGTGATTGGTCAAAAAGCAACGCACGAGGAGACGCGAACCGTTTCTTCCTCATTATCGACGTCATGGGAAGCAGTCGCGTTGTGCCTCAAGCGAAGGATGAGAAAGCTGGAAACATTCGAGTGCAGTCACATTCACCGTCGCTTCATCAACTGCCTCTACACAACTCATCGGGCGGAGATCCGCGCCGAAGGAATGCGTCCACCGGTTTCGAAGGTCGAGTCAACACGGTTGAAATGGGCAGCCTTCTCATGAGCAGCGCTGGCCAGCGTGGCATCAATGTGCTGCGCACAACAATCTACGAGATCCACGAGCAGATTCGATACCGATGGGTCATCCATCCGTTGTCCCATTTCAAGACTTTCTGGGACTTTTTGAGCGCTGTCATTGTCATCTACTACTGTTGGAAAATCCCCTTCATGGTGTGCTTCGAATGGTACAATATGTCACATTCGACTGCAGTTCTTCTCAAAGTGTTAGATGCATGGGGAATTATTGACGTGATTTTGCGCTTTCGCACGGGGATCATCGACTATGGCACCGTGGTGATGAACCCCAAACTGATTCGAAGAGCCTATATGAGTTCCGTCTGGTTTCCGATCGATCTTCTCTCTTCCATTCCATTTGAGTACATCATCCCCTCATCCATCGATCTCTCCACACGCAAGACGTTCAAAGTTATCAAGTATATCAAAGTATGCTGCATGTCGCTTCGGCCACTCCCAGAGTATTCATTCATCTCATTTGCTGCGGGGTGTCGTGTGCTTAAATACAGCTCCCGCGGCTTCTCCGCATCGGTCGATTCGTCAAATACCTGAAGAAATACAGAAGGTACAGCGGTATAACCATCATGTTGAACACACTTCTTTTTGCGGCGCACGTTGCCGGGTGAGTCAGAGTTTGCTGTGAATGGTTCTTTCCCCATTGAGGTCTCACACATTATGTCCGCCAGGTGTCTCTGGGTGGCTGTTTTGGGGCCATGCAACGGAAACAGAGCGAACGAAGAGCCCATGTGCGAGTCCAAGAACCTCTTGTTCATCTACTTGACGTCACTGCACCATGGTCTTGTCACCCTGGTTGGGATTTCAGTGAACCATGTGGATGCAACACAGCACTTTCTCGATGGTGGCTATGGGAGTGTCTCCATCTCAAGTGGTGTTTACGTCTGGTCAATCATCGTTTCGACCATTGGCGCGGTGCTAACGGCAGCGCTGTTTGGAAACGTCATTGACGTGGTGCAGAGGTCGGATTGGAGATCTCTCGATGACGTTCCAACGACTGATTACTCTTCTTTCCTATGCTTAGTCTGAACCGCGCAGAGAACAGCTTTCGAAAGAAAATGGACCAGATCAATCACGAAATGGACGCACTGTGCCTTCCCAAGCACATGAGGGTCATCTCGACGTGTTGATCCAGTTTGTGTTTGCTTTCATGATCGCTCATGTGATGGTGGCTCGTATCGATTGTAGGCACGGGTGACAGCTTACTACGACTACTTGTGGCTGAATGTACGGCGTGAAATCCTGATGGAATCATTCCTAAGCACTCGTCCTGAAGTGTTCTCTTTGGACAGAGTCGAACGCTCTCGGAGGAACTGAATTTGCTCAAAGACAACGGGATGTCAATTGTTCTGCGTGAACAAATCGCTGTGTATCTCTTCAAGGATTACCTTCAGAAGATTCCATTCTTCCAGCTCGCAACCGACTCGGTGCTCGGCATGATTTGCATGCAGCTACGCCAAGTAATATACATGCCTGACGACTACATCATTCGAGAGGTGAGAAGTCCTTGGTGTGTGCTGCAGGATGCTTAGGCAGTTTCTGTTTAGGGTGAAAGCGGGAAGGAGCTTTTTATGATCGTCAAAGGAATTGTGAGAGTCATGCCAGCAAAGAATTCCAACGAGTCATCCAACGAGTTGCCTATCTTTCTTGGCGATGGCGACTTCTTTGGTGAGATCGGGGTCGTCATGGAAGTTGAACGTACGCGTTCAGTCAAAGCCGAATGCATGGCGGAACTGTGCATCCTGTCTCGTGAGGTGAGTTGCGCAAGATACGAGTCATGATGACAAACGGAGCTGATGCTGCAAATGCCTCAATGCCAGGGCTTTGAGAAGATACTGGTGGAGTTTCCGGAATTCGCAATAGCTATGCGGCGGCTGATCATCAAACGGGTGACTGACTTGTGCAAGACAGAAGACAAGCAGCGAATTGAGAAGGTGACTGCTTTGGCGGACCGCCACCTGAGAAAAAAGATCAACAATATGAGGAAGTTTCGGGGCACGGCAAATGTAGTCAAGAACCTGCAATCTCCGACTAGACTCTCCAAGGTGATCTCGGGAAGAGGACCTCTCTTGCCTCCACAGCTAACTCAAGTTTCACTCCCTGAGCATTCAAGTGAGAGCGATGGCCCACCGTTGGGAATGATCTATGATCAGGAGACCGAATATGAAGAGCACGATGATGTCACTGTGGTCGATGTGAGGTTGCAAGCAATACAAAAGCACTTGCAGGGATTGGAGAAAAAAGTGGATCGGCGCTTAGGCTCGCTGGAGACGAAGATGATCGAGCTCATGATGAACCTAAACAAACCACGAGGAGATCAACAGGAGGAAGAATTGCAAGAACCATCCGAATACTATGACGGTGATGCCAGAGTTGGGGAGGTGCAACCCGTGAATTATGTGTCGGGAATACCTGAATCAAAGGAAGAGTGAGATTGCCTATTGAATACGTTCTCAAACTCAACAATAATACGATTAGCTCAACAGATATTGCCGACATCATTGCATTGATTGGATACGCGCTCATTCCTGCTCATTGTCTTGTTGCTCGGGTGCAGAACGCGCAATAAGCCGACATTTGACTATCTCTAAGATGCTCTGCATCACTTTGGACTCTTCCAAGTCACGCCGAATGATTGACACTTGTAGCATTACAGGCAGGTGCATGATGGCATCTTCTTCTTCCGCAGCACTTTCATCGCCATAATTCATGCGATAATAGTTCAATGCTGCGTCACGATACTTTTCGTACAGGTCAACACTCTCGGGATCGTCAAAACCACATAAAATCGCACTTCGGTGCTGTTCGCCACTTCCTCCTCCAACTCCGGCAAGGATCGCAGAGTTTTCACGGCACATCGATTCATGCGCATCTCGGATCTGCTCTTCGGCGACTCCAAATGCCAGTGCAAGAATCAGAAACACCGAGTACTTCCGCTTGAGATGATCTGAAAAGAAATTCAACACTTCTCCAGACAGGGGTTTGTCTCGTCCGTCAATGCGCTCAACTTCGCGTCGACTATTCGCAACAAACAATTCATAGACGCGGCTCACTTTTTCATACACCAGTAGCGCCATCCGCGCGTTCGTCACTTGGGAAACCAGTTTCTCCATTGCAATGATTCGGCGCATTTCCGATTCAGCCTTCTCCTTTTCTCCGCGCAACACCCGATTGCACCATACTTCACTTTGATGAAGTGTCACTCGAGAGTCATGCCCTGGGGACACCCAACTCCGCAAGCTTCTCTTCCTCTTTTTGATGTTAGGGTCATCGTCATCCGACGTCGCTGCAGATTCACTGCTGTGGTGTTGCATGCTCTCCCTCTTTTGATGCAGCACTCGTCTGAACGACTTGGTCCACAACTCAAACGTATTCTGATTGTACGAACCAAACTCTAACACGACCTGAGCGCTAGCCTCGGGGTTATTTGAAAGAACGCTATCGACTTGGCTTCCGGTGCTGACCACCAGACTCTGGCGCAGCTCTCCATTCAGCCACTGAACAACCGCAGCTCATCAGAGAATCGCGCAATACCCATGAAGCAGAAATCAATACGACACACCTGATCTAACTGGTCAGTCTCCAGAATCCGTCGGCGAAACAAACGATTACACCCCTCGATTCCCATGTCGACAACGTCGACCTTCATGTCACTCAGCATCATTCGCTCTGTCAACTCCACGACCTGAGCACCAAAGGCGCAGTTTCGTGAGTGCACACGATGGTAGTCTGTTCCAAATCCACCACCCGCTTACCTTCTTTGGATCAAACCCCTGCTCCCATTTCTCTCGTGTGTCGTAAAGGAGAAGATAGTCGGCCTGCAGAGAGAAAAAGTACGGTTTCCACTCGACAAAGAAAAAGATGTTGGTTTCCCGCACTAGCAGGCAGTCGTTGAGGGTTTGCTATCAAGCGAGTCGTCAGAGCCACACCAACACTTCAAGTTTCCCAAATTCGTCGGTTTTACCTTGTACACAATGGCGCTTTTCGCACGTCCCAGTGACCGCGGCGTCCACGGCGTCGTTTGACCATGGATTTCGCTATTGGTGGCGAACACGATGGACGCGTTGTTGCCGTCATGCTCGAGACAAGCGGGTGAGGGCACGGCTTCGTCATTCTTGCAAACGAAGAGCTGTAGAATGGACAAAGAACCTGTGCGAAACCGCTTCTCGTCGCTCGTGCTCGCTTGCGGCCGATCGCCTTCCACTGAGGCAGACTTAGTCATTGCGATTGACAAGATGATCAGGGCGACTTTTCGAAGCTCTTTGCAGGCCAACGACTTTCAGAGGTTATCTGCTATCGAGGGCTGCCGCCTCTGCCAAACAGCATAAACTGACAACTCCAAGAGCCTTATTTCTACTCGACTTCAATGGCTTCCTTCAGACGCTTCACGAGATCTGCTTTCAAGCCTGCTGTGGACAGGCCACGTTTCTTTAACTGCTCTCTCAGAATGGTCACGGTCATTTGCTCCACCGGCTTTTGGGGCTTGACTGGAGTGGAAAACCCCGCTTCATTTGTTTTGGGTTTCTTTGGGGACGGCTCGAGAGCTTCTTTCATGGACACACCTTCTCTAGTTTCTTTCGCGGCTGGCTCTTCCATCACCACGTCATTGTCTTCTGTCGAGTTGGGAACGTTTGAAGCCCTTGATAGGTGCAATTCATTTCGCTGCTGCTTCTTCAGATTTGCGTGGTGTGTTGACACATCTTCAACCGGCTTCTCAACCTGCGGGCGATTTCTCTTTGGCCCGTTGGTCATTAAAGTTGCCTTCAACCAAGAGAAACAAATTAGCAATAGCTATCAAGAGAGTTCTGAATGATTTCCACCATAAATACCTCTCCCTGCCTCGATTCGATTGCATACTCTGCTCCAGCTTCTTGCTCGAGTCGTTTACCAACCATCGAATTAAACAGCATGGTCGCCGCTTCTCGATCCTAACCAGCAGGGCAGGTCAGAGGCATATTCAGACCCTCACCATGAATCCCGTCTACGATACCCTTGGTCGGATCTTTTGAAAGTCCAGCACTCGTAACTGCGGTAGCTTGTTGATAACGTATTCCCGGTAATACTTCCGCTTGGTCACGGGGTTGCCACAGAGTGAGAGAGTGTCGAGCTTTTTGAAGCACATCAGACGATCCAGCTCAGAGAAATTGGAGATTCGATTTCCTGTGAGGACGAGATACTCGAGGTTGGCGATGGATTCGGCTAGATTGTCCTGAATCCTGGAGATGTGATTGTTGTTGAGCAACAGCATGCGCAAGCGCTGCAGTCGTGGAAAATTCTCGAGTTTCTTGATCTCATTGTCAGAGAGATCGAAGCAGTCAAACGAATCCTGGACAAAATAGAAGTCGACTTGATTGTTAACAGATACCTTCACGCGTTCTTCCCACTTGCTCCGGACGTACCTTGGTCACGCCGAGATTCTCGATTGCGGGTGCCTTGTACCCTTTTGAGCGAAAAGGCACAGCAACGAAGAGGATGGTTAGGTGGAAGAAGAAGAAATAGAAGGAGATCGAGACGCTTATGGACGCAGAGCTCACCTCGAAGATCAAGCTCTCGCTCACGCAGCGGGTTTATTGAAGGCTTGGCATGAAGGATTACATCGACCGTCAGTCTCATGTTTCCAGCCCAATCACTCTCACCCAAATAAAAGACTGTGTTGCAAGTACAATCTTATCTGTTATTGCAAAATGCTGTCTGTTAAAACAGAAAACAAATGCTCAGGATGAACTCTCATCAAACTGGTCACTTGTCACGCTGTTGTGGTGTGAACGAAGAGGAAAAGTCCCAGCCCAAATCATCCTTAAGCCATTGGTTCATGCTCTGCTCCTCGTTTGTGACGTAGCCAGTGGTGAGGATTTCAGTGGGAGCTCCAAAGAGCTGTCGGCCCGTTGCAGCCACGTCGCTCTCAGTCGAACGATTGCAATCCGCCGCGTAGTCCAATGAGTGTGCTCGCATTTCTGGTCCTCGGCGACGTTGCTTGGCTCTATGCTGGCTCGAAGCATTTCTCGTGCCCGATTCAGCCCTTCCTCGCTGGGTTGAACCTCGAGCTCTGCTCTTTGGTTTGGGAGTTTCAGCGCCCCAGCGGGCAGGGTGCATCGAGTTGGATACTTTCGTTAGTTTTGTAGTCGATTGGGAACATCGTGCAACGATGTAGCCAGCTTCATCCGCTGGGGCATCACCGACCACCTTGCTCCAGGTTGAAGCTTCTGCGCACTTGCTGTAGTGATTCACAGAGTATCCTGCAGGGTCTTCTGTTGGTGCCGCATCATTAATTGAATCCAGGTTATTATTTCCATCAGGCTTCTTCAACCAGTTCCCCAAAGACGTTTGCTTCATCGGTCTTGCTGTCGTAGTGGTCTTTGTCAACGTTGATCTTCAACTGTCACCACAAGGATTTGTCAGTTATCAGTCTGCACTATCAGTTATCCTTTTTGAGAACCATGAAGAACAGGGAGCAAGTACGGTCAGTGGTTGCCGACTGGGTTGCTCGTTGTGCACACGTGGCGAGTGCCAGCGGTCAGAGAGAGTCTTTTCGCAAAGTTAAGTGGAGGCAGATACAGCACATGGATCAATTAGAGTGCGAGATAGAGCGTGAGATATCTGAAGTCGTTCTGCAGCCCACGGAACCTCTAATCCATGAGACACTGGACGCCCTTTCAGAAACGGCGGTGGAACAGCCGACGGACGACAAAGATGAAGCTTCCGAGGAGGAAGACGGGGCCACCAGGACAGGACTGGAAGAGCAAGTTTCCTCAATTCACTCAAGCGTCTCGGTCCGTCACTTAGACACTGGCAACAGAAATGTCTATCTTCCTAAGCAAAGGCCCTGCCAGAGGGAGGGGAGCTCCGTGACTCTTTGTTCCTCTTCAAGCGGCGAGCTTCTTGTGGTTTTCGGGGGTCGCTTTCTGATGGATATGCGCTTGTTTCGCTATTCAGCTGTGTACCATCCAGGACGTGTGCAAACGGTTTTCTCCAATGACACGTTTTGTTTCTCACTTGCTGAGAACAAGTGGCTTCTAGTTCAGTGCAGTGGAAGTTCTCCACCTGGACGCAGTGATCACATCGGAGTCTTTGTCCACCCCGATCTGTTGGTTGTCTTTGGTGGACGAGGAAGAAATGGGCAAGTGTTCAATGACATATTTGTCCTTCAAGTGTGCCAATGGGAATGGGTCAAAATCGAGCAGAGTCACAACGGCAAACACGAGTCCATTCGCGAGAGGTACTGGCACGCAGCGTGTCTAAACCCACAAGGCATGATCGTGTTCGGTGGACGAACAGACACTTGCATCTATGGTGATACGATCATCGTCGAGGATTGCTTTTCAAGCTGCGTTTCAGTAAAGGACGATCCTATTCCTATTCAATGGACGTACGCCATCACCGTAGGAAGACCTCCAACCCCACGATGTGGAATGTCTGTGGTATCTCTTGACAATGATCGCATCGCTGTTGTGGGGGGATGGTCCATGAACGAGAATGTGGCCACTTGCGAAGAGTTGGAGGTGTTCCTCTTGGACACCATCACATGGGTATGGACGTCGCCTCGTCTTTCGACTGTCATCACATCAATAGATCCGCCTCGCGCGAGATATCTCTTTCAGTGTTTCCTGATCAACGGTACGCTGTGTCTCTTTGGTGGATATCACACGCCCAGCTCCATTGCAGAGTCATCAGTTCCAGTGACCGACAACCAACTGTATCAATTGCATCTGCAGCCACGCATTTGGTCCCGTTGTCCTCTCCGCCTCAGAGGGTTGTCCCACTTCATGGGAGACGCTACCGTCGCCACAAGCTACTTCACACTTGCCATCTCGGACACTGAACCTTCTTTGTTGGAGCCAATAGAAATTTCTTTTAGTTCTTGAACATAGTGTTGCCCGAATGTTGCACCTATTGCGCAATGGGGTCACCTTCCCTTCAGTTTTGCTTGCTCCCTTCAACAGCTGCCACTTTACAACCGACCCTCAAGCCAAAGGATGCACCGCCTCGCTCATCCAACCCGCCGGCACAGCCCATGGCCCTTCTTATGCAACGCGAGAAGCTCTCCGATCGTTCGCGTCTGCCACAAGTCAACCACTGCTAACTGCCCTGCCGGGCTCAAGAATCTTTACGAGCGACGAAGTCCAAAGCTCACTGAAGAGTTCATCGGAAAGTCGGGAGCTGAGATATTCCATGAGATGTTGAAAGAGCTCAAAGTCGACACTGTGTTTGGATATCCAGGAGGAGCCATTCTGCCTGTCTTCGATGCGATCCACGACAGCAATTCTCTCAACTTCTATTTGACAAGACATGAACAAGGCGCAGGCCATATGGCCCAGGGGTACGCCCGTGCAACAGCCAAGCCGGGGGTCGTTCTGGTAACTTCGGGACCCGGTGCGACCAATACTGTCACTCCATTACAAGATGCTTTGATGGATGGAACTCCTATGGTCGTTTTTTGCGGTCAGGTCGCCACTCAGGTGCTTGGTAGCGATGCATTTCAAGAAGCTGATGTTCTAGGCATCACAAGACCATGTACAAAGTGGAATATTCAAGTCCGCAACGTGAAAGACATGGCAAGAATCATGCGCGAAGCATTTCACATCGCAACTACTGGCCGCCCAGGACCTGTGCTGGTGGACCTCCCGAAAGATGTGACTGCTGCGATCTGCAAAGTGCCTGTGACAAAAGAGCCGCAGCTGCTGGGTTACTATGGTGAAAAGAAGACCACAGGGAATCGCGTGAACCAAGAGAAGAATATTAAAGCAGCTGCAGAGCTTATCAACATGGCAAACAAACCAGTGATATATGCCGGTCAGGGAGCTATGCACGCAAGCGAGGAGCTTCGTGCTCTTGCACGATTAGGAAACATTCCTGTTGCCACCTCATTGCAAGGTCTGGGTGCCTTTGACGAATGCGACAATCTAAGTCTTCATATGGTGGGAATGCACGGATCTGCATATGCCAACAAGACGATTCAAGATGCTGATGTGGTGATTGCGATTGGTGCACGATTTGATGATCGCGTGACTGGTCGCGTTCCAGATTTTGCCCCTGAAGCGCGTCGAGCTAGTGCTGAAGGTCGCGGTGGCATCATTCACTTTGACATTTCTGAAAAGCAGATTGGGAAGATCATCCCAGTGGATGTTTCGGTTGTGGGGGACTCTAAGTATAACATCCAACAGATAATTCCCCTCATTGAGAGCAAACCCCGCAGTGAATGGCACAAGAAAGTTCAGCGATGGAAATCCAGGTTCCCATTTCGATATCGCCCATCAGAGGCTGGATCTCCACTCAAGCCCCAACGCGTCATCGAAGAACTGTATACCCAGACAAAGAATCGCAAAGACGTCATCATTTCGACAGGAGTTGGGCAGCATCAGATGTGGGCAGCACAGTTTTATCGTTGGTCAAGACCGTACTCGCTCATCACGTCTGGAGGACTTGGCACAATGGGATATGGACTTCCGTCAGCCATCGGAGCGCAAGTGGCCAAACCTGATCATATTGTGAGTCGCAATGCTGTAATGTGTCCTCATGAAGTTGCTAAAGCTTTGCCTTTGCAGGTTATCGACATCGACGGAGATGCCAGTTTCTCAATGACACTGGGCGAGATGGCTACAGCTGCCGAGTTCAATATTCCCATCAAAGTGCTGCTCCTAAACAATAGTTTTCAGGTGACGTTTTTCGTGAGTATGGCATGCTCATGCCTGGTTCGCTGAACGTGTGAACTGTTGCAGGGAATGGTCAAACAATGGCAAGATCTGTTCTACGAGGAACGATATTCGGGTACCGAGATGAAGAATCCCAACTTTGTGAAACTCGCGGAGGCGATGCACTTCGAGGCGTTGCGCTGCACCGAGGAGAAAGATCTGAAAAGCACAATGGAGAGATTCATTGCAGCAAAAGGTCCTGTCTTGTGTGAAGTGGTTGTGGAGAAGCACGAGCATTGTTATCCTATGGTTGGTGCAGGACGAGCTCTTGACGAAATGATAGTTGGTGAATTTGAGGATTGTCCGCCAACGACATCGGTTTGAGCTAGCGCTTTAACCCCCCCCCCTCCCCGAATCTTGTGCATTGTTATTGATTCCTACTTCTCTTACTGGGCCAGTTGTTCTCCCGTACACTTTACTCTTTCTTCTCTCCGCAGTTCACAAGAGATTCCAGCTTTCGTTGGGCGTGAAGCCCAATCACATCATCATAGCCGCCGACAAACTTGCCCTTGATGAACACATACGGAACTGTGCTCTTGCCAGTCAAGTCTGTCAAGAGATTCTGGACTTTACCGCCATCGTCTGCACAAACACAACAACACTTAACCCAACTCAAAGCTTAGCTTGACCAGCAGGGTCGTACCACACTCATCGAGTTCCAAGACCTCAGCTTCAGCTTCCAAATCTTCGAAGAGAGCTTTAGCCCGTTCGCAAAACGGGCAGTATGTCTTGGAGAACACCACAACATTGTTGGTCTGGATCACTTCCTGTGTAACAAACGAGCATTTGACAGTTGGAGACCTTGGTGACAATTCAATCTCACTCCACAGCTCCTGGACTCACCTTAATGGCTGGTTGGCTGGCTTTCAAATGCACCATGCGCTCCTTTGTCCATCGAAGCAGTACGCCGCTGCAGCACAATCTGCGACTGGTCGTTGCCAACATCTTGTCAATTCTGAAGTGATCATCATGGTTGAAATGCTTGGAATTGTGGGTACTAACCAAATCCGACCTCTCACTGTACCCCAAGATTGGTACAATTCCAACTGACTGATGGCAAGTGCATTGGAACAACGACTGAATGCTGCACCAAAAGACTGGGTTGATGCGCTCGTGATTGAGTTCTACCATGACCCGTACTGGCTCGGTGGGTTGATGGTGGCGTTTTTCGTCAGCTTGGGGGCAATCGCACTCTGGGCGACTCGAGTTTTGCTGTTGGACATGGCCGAGCAGGAGCGAAAGGCTGCGGCGCAAGACGACAAGAAGCGACAGTGATGTTTTGTCAGACAAAAACGGTCTTGTTGGGAATCTTTTTAGCTCTTTTCCAGGTGAAACTTCACCAAAGGGAAGTGCGGGTGCAGTGAGAAGTCGTAGTGGGGTTTAAAAGCGTGGTGGTCTTCTGGCGACGACACCATGCGCGTCAGAGACACACAGTTGGTAATGGATACCCGCGCCAAGATTTGTGATTGCTTTGTCAATTCCTCTGGTGGATCTTGTTGCAGCAAGCTCTCAACGTGCGATCGAGCCAGCTTGAAACACTCTTCTGCAGACTTTAAGATGACTCGAGGCTACGATCATATCATTTAGAGTGTTAAAGACGTTGAAGAACGATGGCACTGGTGATTGTCACATACTTTATATGCAGAAAAGTCGCTGTTGCGCTCGTAGTCCTCGAAGGTCAGTAATGGAGGGAAACGAATTTGTTGAAACGGTGCGACCCGATGATCGAAACGAATCTTTTCGGAGCCATGACGAGGTTTGCAACAATCCTTTGTGTCGAAGGCAGACAGACACTACATGATGCAGGCATGTAAGTGGACTTGGAACGTAACTCGGTCGCCAACCAAACCTTGTAGTCACCTGAAAGGATGCGCGAACAAGGGCACGAACCATCTCGGTTGCTGCTTTCTCTCTCATGAACCGTTTCTTTGCGGGGTGCTCTCCGCTTTTGACCTTATTCTTCTTGGAGCGTTTCTTGTTTTTCTTTGTTTCCGGTGCCGCAGTGTCGAGCAGCTCGTTCATTTTTTCAACAAAACTCCATGTGGATGTCAAGTTCTGTAGGCGAGATCCCAGCAAGTAGTCCAGGTACCTGAGAACAAAGGAGAGAGGCCAGCTCTATCAGATCAAGCGCAGAAATCCTTCCAGTCTCAAGTTGTCTTTCTCACCAATAGATGATTCTGTATTCCGTCTGAGAATACAGTTCCAGTTCGAATCCGAGGAAGAGGTAGTGAATCATTAGTTGTACTGCCATCTCTAAGGTCCAGGCGGTGAAATAGCGCGGCGATGCAGCACCAGCACCGTTCTAGCGAGGGATATAACCAGATCATTAGTGTGAAGAATAGAGTGGTTCGTGACCAACACATGGTACCCACCGGGATGCCCATTTCGTCAATAAAATGCTCGTCAATCATGTTTGCTTCCATCTGAAGCACAGCCCAATCTGCCAGCAACGATTCAATTCGAGCTCGCTGCCGTGATCGATTCTGCAGCAAAACCTTGAGAGACTCGTATACACATTCAACGCAGCGATTTGAAAAATCAATGCCTTCTTGGGTCGATAACAGCACAGCTGGGACCCCATTCATCACCATGGAATCGTTAAGCCATGACATGAAGTTGAACTTCCCATACACTTGCTTGTCCATATACAAAAAAACCTTCAAAGCTAGGTTAGCACCATAGGGTTCCAAGAAGCTCCTAAAAGGTGTAACGCACCAAAACATATGAACGCGCCACAATATTTGGTCGTTTCATTGAGAAGGTACTGAGAAATGCTCGAAGCTCGTCCAGGGATGCCAAATCACCAGGAGTGCACGCGAACACGAGCTGATCGAAAAGGCCGCGAAGCTGAGACACGGTGTTTTCCATTGGCAGCAACTTGACTTCCCGTGGAGGAGAATTAGACGCAACGAGACGACTCAAATATGGGTCAAAACCCAGAACTTTTCCGCTGAAGCAAGCTTTGTCGAGTTCCAGATTCTCTGACTCCAATCCGTTGACCATGTCATGTGCCTGGACAAAGAGCTTGTGTGTCTTTTCAAAATCGACTTTGCATTGTGGACCCTGGTCAAGAAACACGCTTCAGTTTGTGCGAGTAGACTCGGCTGATCGAGAGCAAAGATTCGCACCAGTCCGTTGAAAGCATCCAGCATTATTCTTCGGAGTTGGATTCGAGTGAGGAATGCAGTTAGCAAGCCCACACTAATGGATCGATCTGTATCAAGAATAGCAACGCTTTCCTCTGCAGCAGCGTGACTTTTCTTGGTACTTCTCTTTGCTGGTTTCTTTAGCAACGCGGCTTTGTGGTCGCACAAAGCCTGTTGTACCGCTTTCTCAGCGAGTTGGATCAAAGCTTGTACAGTCTCCTCGGAAGCCTTATCAATGACTCCTTTGTCAAAGCTGGTGGATGAGAAGTCTTCTTCTTCGTAAATATCAGCACGAAGAATGATCTCTCGCATCAGGACATGCGATCGAACGAATGACGCAGTTGTGGCACATAGCACCAATAGGAGCAACTGTTTGGTATTGGGGTTTCCCTGAGGGGCCACTCTTGCGTTCGAAGAAGCATCGAGAAGCGCTTTGAAAGCAGCAGGATGCAAATATCCACACGTCAGAAACGTGTACGAGAGTGACTGGCCCTGTAACCACGCGGATTCGCAGCGGAACATGAAGTCGATCGTGGCAAGAACATCCCTTCCTGAAGAAAAGTCGAGCGGGAGCGATCCTATGTGTCAAATGAGCACAATTTTTGTCCTTCAAAGAGTGTAACACATAGGATGACCAACGTGGAAGCAGTATCACACCAGTTTTGATGCGTTCGGTGATATTTGCTAGAGGCTTCCCATCAACCAGAATGCCGGAGTCCATTTTCGGATCCATCAACTCCAGAGCCGACATGGAGTCGAACAGATTGAAGTCTTCGAAATGGATCATCTGACCTATCTTGAGCTCCTTGGCGGTACTTGCGAGGAGCTGGTGCAGACAGAAAGGCAACAAATGTGGAGTTCATCTTGTCGTGTCATAATCAGGCATTGCACAGCCAGTCAAATACCTCGGAGGCGTCTTCCCAAGGCGCTTGGTCGCATGATCCAAGCAGATCTTTTTGCTCTAAATCTTTCGTGATAGATTCGACAGCACTTTTCATACAGCAAAGAGGTAGTCAGCGACAAATGCCTGGATCAAGCGCGCACCAGCGGGTGTCACCTCATGCTAGTTCCAACAACTTGTGATGGCTATGATAATTGTCACAGAATCGAGGCACATCACCAACACACAAACTGGAGTGGTCCACTTCACAAAATAATATTATTACTGTATTAGACAAAATGAAAAAAAGAAAAATGCTCGTGGGCTCACTGCAGAGCGTGGCGACTCTCTCTAAAGTGAGCTTTGCGCTGGCTTTTCTCGCCTTCCCTTGCCTTCTCTTGCTGAACCTTCTTCGCATCACTCGAAACGAATCGATTAGTTCCGCTCGTTCAGCTCAGCTCGATTTGCTTTCGCTTCTTCGATCGCGTCGTGACGAAGTCCACGTCTTGTTTCTCGTCTTGTCCTTCGTCGCCCTTCTTTTTGCGCTAGGAAACAACAGAATTAATCCTTCTGAAGTAACAGACAACAAGAGCCATAAGTACACCAGCAAACACACGCGGATGCACACATGCATGCACTCCACAGTGCACAGTCACAATCCACACACGTCACACTGGAACACCAGCACACCGCAGTCCAAAAGTACCTGTTGGGCATTCTCATTCTCTTCTTCGTCTTGCTGTTTGGCCAAAATCGCCAGTCGTTTTCGGTTGGGACCCTTGTTGTGAATCTTGTACCCGAAAACTCGAGGAACATACAACAAGGTCGACGGTGCAGGCTCCAGATCTCGGTACGTCATGAAGAACAAGTGAGGGAACGTCGTGCCGAAGTAGGCGCCGTCAACTGAAGCAAATAAGGATGAACATGAGATGATGCGTGAACCCAGTAAGCGAATATAGAACCTCGTTCTCATACGCTGATAATCCACAGATGGTGTGTACAAGTCACGACACTTTGGACAGAATACTTTCATTTCTGATTTTTTCCACTCATCATGCAATCCAGCCTGAACCCACGCAAGAGATAATCAGTCACAATCAGATCGATGGCATCGCGAATGAACGTACTCACAGGAACCACATTCTGAGAGTCACAGAGGGCTCGAGGGCACACTCCAAAGTCTCCTTCTCGATATTTTTTCATCTACAGCGCACAACAACGGAACCGTCATCTTTAATAACAAAGCGGCCATATTTCAGAGGTGGGCGTATCATACCATTGCATCGAGACCATGACTTGTGATAATGTATCGAGCATGAATGAGCCCATACAGTTCAGCGGCGTAAGCAGGAACATCGTCATCATACGGAATATCTATCATAGAGGAGTTAGTACTTTGTATCCACGTTTCTATTGTGAGAGCAACTCACCCGTCATGTCCAAGATAATGTTGAGAGCATCTTGGTAGTTCGGCACAATCGCTCGAAGACCGTAGAGATTGAACGAGTCTTCGATGTAACTGGTAGCCACTTCGCAGAAGTGTTCGTTCCCAGGAAGACTGCAAAACCACTGGATCCACTTCTCTTCTTCATCTTCGTAGTCCGACATCTCGCTCGTAATTGCTTGGGCTTGCACTTGGGTCTTGCTCTTGGTCTTGGCGCCAACCAAAGGGGAACAAGGTTTTTTGTGCTGCCCACTCAAACGGAGGTTGGTCGCTTTTGTTCCTGACAACGACCATTAGAATGAGGGATTAGGAATCACAAGAACCAACAGTTACTGATCTGTTACAAGTGACACTACCCAATGATAACTTTAGCACTCCGTATCAGATAATAACGCATCCTCTTCATTGCTGGTCTTGCTTCAGGTCCACTTGAGTCCATGGTTTTTGCGCGCGGCGTTGATTCCAGTTGAGATTGGTGATCATCGACTCGAACCAGTCCTGGTTCTCGTTCCGGCGGCAGATCGACGGCAATGGGGATGATGAGACACGCACAGTCACAGAGTCCCCACGTTCCAGGACGACCCGGTTCTTTCCGTCAAAAGAGACGCAAGCCGTGGACGCACGGCTCTCCACAGGAAACTCGATCTTCAATGTCGCGCTGTCGTGAAACAGCAGCGGACGAAACGATAGTGTGTGGGGACAGATTGGTGTGAACAACATCGTTGGAACCGATGGATGGGTCATGGAGCCACCAGCAGAGAGAGAGTACGCCGTTGAACCTGTTGGTGTGGCAATGATAATGCCGTCAGCAGCAATTCTCGTGATCTCAAGACCGTCGCAGAAGCAATTCAACTCAACAAGCGATGCTTTTGGACCACGATCTATCACGATCTCATTGAGTGCATGAAGCGGAGGTAGCTTGATCTGCTCCTCTCCGTGACGAGTGATGGCACCGACCAAACGAGATCGAAGAGACAAGTGGAAGCCGCCTTTGATGATTGCGTCGAGATGATCTGTTCATTAGACGTCAGCACATGCATGCATGGACGAGTGGTGGTGACAATGAGAGCGACGCAATGCTTACCAAAACAACGATCGCTCTCAAACGGCGTCAGAAACCCCAACGAGCCCATCGCAAACGAAATCACCGGAGGAACGCTTTTGTTAAACAGAGATGAGACCCACAGGACAGTGCCATCTCCACCCAGAGAAACCACAAAGTCGATCATAAACTGCAACTCCTCCCAGTCGTCTGCATCCTTCCATGTCACGGTTCCCTCGAGGTTGAGTTCTCTGTGCACCGCAGGCTCCAAGTAGACGACCATGTCTCTCGTCTTAGTGAGCCATTCTGAAATGCCGATGAGCACCTTGGTCACATCAGGCTCGTTCGGCTTCTTGATAACCAGCACACGTGATGGACGCTCGTCCCACATGAATTGAATGTTGTTGCGTGCGCGGTGCTGCGTTCGAATGCTACGGTTCATCGGTGTAAACACTTCACACTGTTCATCTGAGCACTGCAGCAAACGGAAGGGAGCTCGTGTGAAAGACGATCCGTCGTTGGTGGACCCGTCACTATCCGAGTCGCAGTCATCACTGCTGAGGTTGGAGTCACGAGAAGTGTCAAAAGTGTCAGAAATGATCTTTAGCTCGGCCGTTGAACTGCGTCGAGGGTGGGTTCGCACCGGTTCTAAGCGTCAACACTCAACATTCAGACAGATCACGCGCCGGAGAAAGGAAAAGAACGAACACAGTACTCACGGACATCTCGCTTCAAACTGCTGTTGACGTTGATGTATTCTTCCGAAAGCTCGTTGTATCTTTTCTCCCAGTGGTTCTTCTCGGCGATGGCTTGATGCAGTTGACGACGAAGACTGTTGATTTGTGCATGCATTCGGATGGGATTCTGCGTCTGCTGCTCACAGAACTCGAGAACTCGCTGCATCTGCTCACTGATGGACTTGATATCTTCCTCGAGCGCGTAGTTCTCGGTGGGCTTGAGCACTTCTTGTGCACATCCACTCGAAGCGAGGTCAATCGATTCCATTCCGCTCTTCGCCGATCTTGAGTTGGGCTGCCAAGGGATTTGGGAAGACTGTGCAACGAGGGACTTGATGAAAGCGACGGCGGGCAATGGAAAGCTTGCATACGAGTGCGTGGAGGGTGTGACCCGCGTGACGTACGACTTCGCAACATATCCAGTCAAGTTTCTCCACCCGCAAGCAATGATTCGGCCGGGATATGGCACAATCGCCACAGTGAGCAGCAGGGGAAGCTGGTTGAGCTACAAGATCTCCTCTGATGTGTAATCCCTTCTTCTCTCAAGTACATTCTAGGTTACGGAGGTGGGCTGGTGAGCAGCGACACTGTGAACATCGAGTGCACCGTAGGGACCCATGCTACAGGTGAGTGGCTCCCTGTTGCGGTCTGCAGAAGAGTCTAACGTGCACCGTCCCTCCGTAGCGGTGCTGTGCACTCAAGCGACCACCAAAGTGTACAAGAGCGACAAGGATCATTTCGCCATCCAAAACTTCGTTGTTTTCGTTGCGGAACATGCTATGTTGGCGTTTGTACCGGATCCAGTCACTTGTTTTGCATCCGCAAAGTTCCGGCAGGAGCAAACAATTCATTTGTGTTCGACTTCCAGCCTGGTCTTTGTCGATTGGGTGACAAGTGGTCGAAAGCGAACCTTCTCCCCTGCATATGACACGCTGGAAGAACGGATTGAGCAAGACGAGAAATGGCAACTCAGTGACTACGATACGCTGACGAAGATCTTTGTCGATGGCAATCTACTTCTTTGCGATCGTGTGCGCCTGCGAGGTACTATCATTCACAAATGCCGCGCGTCTAGCTTTCTTACGTGACACACACGCGATTGATTCGTTTCAGATGACGAAGCGTACTCTCTGCGGACTCGGATGAAGTGGATCAACGTCTTTGGCTTTCTTGTTCTACTCGGTCCTCGGGTCGAATCCATAAGCTCTCGACTCCTCGAGCAAAGTCGACGCAAGCGACTGACAAACGTCAACGAGATCACACCACAAGGCCGTCTTGATGCAGGCGGCACCCACCAATCAGTGTTGTTCTCGTCCAGTCCATTAGGCGCTCATGGGGTCAGTGTTCGTTTCTCAGCAGCAAGTACAGAGCAAGCCATGATCTTTATGCGTGATCTTCTCAATCCCCTTCACGAAGAACTCGGGTTTTCGCCATACCAAGAGAATCGTTGAAACGAAGTCAAGAAAGAATGAGATTTCCGCGTCGTTCACTTTATTTAGCGGGCTCTGTCGGTCTTAACTCTGTGATCTCCATGGCCTAGGTTGAGTCGCAACAGGCAGAGGTTAATACCCTCATGTGTTGAGTTGGCGGTGCTATCTTACCTTGCCCCGCGACATGGCATCTCCTTGACGAAAGACTGCTTCATGATGAGCAAACTGCTGTTGTAGCATCAGCGATTTCTCCGTTTCGATTTCGTTGAGTTTACTTAGCAGCTGCTGAGTTTCCATGGAGTGATCATGCTTGAGCTGCATTAACGTCGCGCTCTTCTTCTCAAGTTCTGCTGCCAGTCCCTTCAGATGCTCATGCGCTTCTAGGCATTTCTTCTTGTATGCATCGCGTTTCTAAATGTGATGAATTCACGAGTTTACGAGCTCACCAAGAGACTGGACTCACACTGGATATGCATCATACCTTCTGGGTCTTCTCGAGCTCCCGCAATGCTTTTGTCACCGCAGAGCGCAACTCCTTCTTTAGGGATACCTGCTGTTGTTGGAAGCTCAATTCCATCGCTTTAACCTTGTGCTGGTGTCGAAACGAGGTGACAACTCCAGGATATATGAAGCAAGGGGGATACAACGCGACTGACTCACCTGAAGTTTTAGAGAGTGAATCTCATGGTCTTCTTTGTCTCGCTGAAGCTTTTCGTTCAGTGCGTCGATGTCTTGCTCGAGATACGACAACTATGGAACTCAACCTAAACTTGGGTCGGGGCACACAAAGATGCTGAATCCAGATTCAGCACGTACCTTGGCTTCTTTTTGCTGATTGTCAAGATGCAGTTCTTCTTGACATTGCATTAACTCCCTGCTCACGTTCCATCGATTACACTTTTTGCGAGGCTGAGGTGGCAAGAAATCAAATGAAAGCACTGCACCGATGCTTGTTCTGCAGCGTGTGATACTCGTTTTCAACTTCTTTGAGCTTTGATCGAATTGAGACAGCGTCTGCTTTGACTCTGGCTACAATCTCAGCTGAAGTATTGTGCTTGGCCATCCACTGAGCTTTCTCTTGTTCCAAAAACTCATATTGTCTCTGAATTGAGTCAAGCTGCTCGCGCAAACCGGTGACTTCTGTCTCGTGTTGATGCTGATGCTGAAGCTGCTCTTGCTCTTTCGCGTCCAGCTTTTCCATATCGCAACTCAGCCTGCTGTATCACTTTCCCTCATACCCACCAAATCAAATTGATTACCTGCTTCTCCAACGCGGAGACTTGAGCACGAAGTCGATCAAGCTCTTCGTTCTTCGTTTGAAGTGCGCAGCTGATATCATAAACGGTTGAATCGCTTGTTCTTTTGGATGCACCATTCATACTTGCAACTTCTTCCTGGCTTTGCTGCTCTCCCAAGCGTTGTTTCAAATTCTCAAGCTGGCCGCGAAGCGAGATCTGTTCTTGATCCCATTCATAGCGATGTTCTTGGAGTCTAATGCCGGACGGAGCCCGTGAGCAAGCGCAAATCCAGGTTGGACGATGACCAATAACACGTGGTGAATGATACCTTGCGGAGAAACCATTGTGCGTCTCAAGGAGTAGTGCATCCTTCTGACGAAGCTGCTCACGAAGTTTCTCGACCTGCTCCTGCAGCTCCTTCAGCTTGGATTCTGCCTGAGCTGTGCGGGAAGATAGCACATTCATTTCTTCCTTGTGTTTCGAAACCTTCGACGTGCACAGAAAATCAAAGGGCGGGTTTTGTCCATAGAGAGTCAAGTGATTTCACCTGCCGATGCAAAGCCTTGTTCTCCAATTCAAGCGAAGTGCTTCGTGTCGTCTGATCAGCGATTCGCTTTTCACTCGCCATTGAAGCCGCTGCTGCTCGCTCTACGATTACTGTTCTCTCCGCGCGTAGTTTCTTTGCGTCCTCCATTTTATGAGCCACACAGTCATGCTGAGGGTAAACCAGAGGCTGAGGTACCTGAATCTCTTCGCGGAGCTGCTTAATTTGCGATTCGTAATTGTCTTTCTCATACAAAGAATCGCGTCCTCGTGATGAGCTTTTCAACGTCCGAATAATCTGCTCTGATCCCTCAAGCTTCTTCTGAAGGTCTTTGACTTTAACCTCATGAGCAGCTTGGAAGGCCTCCATTTCATTGCCCTGTTCCATGAGATCTTAGTCAAGCCATAGACAGACACATTCAAGAAAACAAAAGACCTGGTTAATCGTGAATTGGTCGTGCTCAGTCTTCAGCAATTCAAACTCGTGGCGATAACGGAAAGCTAACTGCCGATGCTTTTCGAGTTCATTTTGCACAGCTTCGAGCCGTTGGCGATGCGGCTCCTCGAGTTCTTCCTGGATTGTAATTCGCAACTGTTCGAGGTCTTTTGGTGGTGCGAATCTCTTTTGAAGCGCTGCAAATGCTTTGGCTTTGGCCTCGAGTTGCTGCTTCCACTTGGCAATGAGTTCTTGATGCTTGCGGTCTGATTGAATCTGATACGGAAGCAACTCAGTCAATTCCCTCAACACGCAGGCAGACTGACATGACTCACTTTGTGTTCTGTTTCCTGCATCAGTACTTGCTGAAGCTTGCTGCATCGCTCGTGAAGTCGTTGCGTTTCCTCTTTAAGCTACCCATTGCATCAGCTCATTTTAGTCCTATTGCAAGCGTTGAGAAGACACTGCACTTGCCGTCCGATTATTCTGTTGAAGGTCATCCCGCTCGCGTTGTAGATTCTGACTGAGCGTCGCCGTCTTGTGCAGATCCGCATTCAATTGGACGATCTGCTGCAGCAGATCCTCGTAGCACTGTGATGTTGGCGATGTCTCCATCTTGTGTTATTTGGTGTTTTCAACACAATAACGGTTTGAGATCCTGCTGTTACTTCATATTGCTACTTCAAGGAGTCATCAAAATGGAGTGAGCACAATCGCATTTAGATTAGACGTAGTTGTGCTCACTCCATTGCGTTCTTTTAGAGACACCATTGCAGTCATTGATATGGCCGCGTGCAACGACGCTTTGAATGCTGCAGCGTGCTGCAGTGTTCTCATCACCTCACTTGTGCTACTTCATCGTCAAAAGTCACAAGAATTTTCTGGTGGTGCGTCAAAAGGGTAATTACCACTTTTGACGGTTTTGTGCCACAGACCAGAGTCGGTGGGTCAGTGGCCACAAACAAACCAACGCACGAAAAGCTACACGAGAGCAAATGGCGCAGTCGTATGCTGGCGACGAATTGGCTTTGGCACTGGATCGCTTTCTGGCCCAAACGCAAGCTCAAGCACAACCTCCAACCGATGCGATCGCCGCGTCCGAGCAGTCTGGTGACAAGCCCATGAGTAAGAACGCACTCAAAAAGGCCATGCGCGGCGGTGGCAAAACCAAGGATGGCAAGAAGGAGAAAGATCCCAATCGCTGGGCACCGAAGAAAGACAAGGCGGCCGCCAAGAAGAAAGATGGCGACAAGACCGTTGCACCAAAGACCGAGAAGTTCGTGAACAAGACCCCCAAGGGTGAAAAGAAGGACATGACGGACCCGATGGCCAACGCCTACAATCCTGTCGCTGTCGAGGCCTCGTGGCAAGCCTGGTGGGAAAAGTCGGCTTTCTTCACTTGCAGTGACGAGAAGATCAAGAGTGCCAAGCCGAATGAACGCTTTGTCATGGTGATTCCTCCCCCTAATGTCACAGGATCGTTGCATCTTGGCCATGCACTCACCGTTGCGATTCAGGACTCGCTCACCCGTTGGCATCGCATGCTCGGCCACGCCACTTTGTGGGTTCCAGGCACTGATCACGCTGGTATTGCCACCCAATCGGTCGTTGAAAAGCGTCTGATGAAGGATGAAAATCTGAGTCGTCACGATTTGGGTCGCGAAAAGTTCTTGGAGCGCGTCTGGGACTGGAAGAACGAGTACGAGACACGCATTCACCACCAATTCCGCAGCGTGGGTTGCTCCGTTGATTGGACTCGTACGTATTTTTCGATGGACGACAATTGCTCGCGTGCGGTGTGCCACGCCTTCACTAAACTATTCGAGGAAGGCCTGGTTTATCGCGCGACCAAAATGATCAACTGGAGTTGCAAACTTAAAACTGCTCTCTCAGAGATCGAAGTTGATTACATTGACATCGAGAAACGCACCAAAATGGCTGTTCCGGGACACGCAGCAGACCGCAAGTATGAGTTTGGCGTCCTCACATCCTTTGGCTATCCAGTGGAAGGATCTGATGAGCAACTGATTGTGGCGACAACCCGTCTGGAGACAATGCTCGGAGATACTGGTGTTGCGATCCATCCTGAGGACCCACGCTACAAGCATTTGCATGGCAAGTATGTGATTCACCCTTTCAATGGACGTCGCATCCCGATTGTGCTGGATCCAGTGCTGGTTGATATGGAATTCGGTACAGGTGCCGTAAAGATCACGCCTGCCCACGATCCGAACGATTATGAGTGTGGAAAGCGTCATAATCTGGAATTCATCAACGTCATCACGGACGATGGCGCCATTAATGAGAACGGAAGTCAGTTTGCTGGAATGATGCGATACGACGCTCGTGTTGCCGTTGAAAAGGCTTTGATCGAGAAGAATCTATTCCATGGCAAGACGGACAACAAGATGCGCCTTGGTATCTGCTCGCGATCAGGTGATGTCATTGAGCCTCTCGTGAAGCCTCAATGGTTTGTTGACTGCACGCAAATGGCCAAGGATGCCATGGATGCGGTCACTCAGAAGAAGTTGCATATCTTGCCAGAGTCGCATGAAAAGACCTGGTTTCGCTGGCTTGAGAACATTCGTGACTGGTGTATCTCTCGTCAACTGTGGTGGGGTCACCGTATCCCAGCGTACTTTGCTCGCATAGAAGGAGAGCAAGGCGTCGACTCTAATTCCGACGCCTACTCGTCACGCTGGTTCGCAGGACTGTCTGAAGAAGATGCGCGAAAGAAGGCTGCCAAGAAAATGGGAGTTCCTGAATCGAAAATCACGCTGGAGCAAGACGAAGACGTGCTGGACACCTGGGTTAGCGCTGGTCTGTTCCCATTTGCTGTTTTCGGGTGGCCAGAAAAGACTCCAAGCTTCGATGATTTCTATCCTACAGACCTCCTTGAAACGGGGTACGATATTCTGTTCTTCTGGGTTGCACGCATGGTTTTCATGGGTCAGAAACTTACTGGCAAGCTTCCCTTCCACACTGTGTACTTGCACTCGATGGTTCGCGATAAATATGGACGCAAAATGTCGAAGAGTCTGGGCAATGTGGTTGACCCACTGGAGATTATAGCTGGATGCTCATTGCAGCAACTCTTCCAGAAGCTCGAAAGCGGAAATCTGCCCGCCAAAGAGATTGAAAAGGCTAAGAAGGGTCAGAAGCTGGACTTCCCCAATGGCATTCCTGAGTGTGGTGCTGATGCGCTTCGCTTTGGCCTGCTTGCTTATACTCAGCAGGGGCGTGACATCAACTTGGATGTGAACCGACTTGTGGGTTACAGAAATTTCTGCAACAAACTGTGGAATGCTGTTCGCTTTGCGCTGTCCAATCTGGAAGGTGGCTTCACTGGTGGGAGATCGCTGGAGGAGAATGTGCTCAAGAACAAGGTTGTCAACATCCGCGATCGTTACATTCTGAGCCGCTTGAACGTCACGATTGAGACGTGTAACAAGACTTTCGCGGCCTACGAGTTTGGTGAACTCACGAATGCCTTGTACAATTTCTGGCTGTACGATCTCTGTGATGTGTACCTCGAACTCACCAAGCCTGTGATGAACGGTCAGGACCAAGATGCCAAGCAGACGGCTCAAGAAGTGCTGTACTTGTGCCTGGAGCTTGGACTTCGTTTGCTTCACCCGCTGATGCCATTTGTCACGGAAGAGCTTTGGCAGCGATTGCCTGCCAAGCGTGGCACTCCCAGTATCACAATTGCATCGTATCCTCTTCCGAAGCCAGAGTGGAACAACCCCGAGGTTGAGCGTTGCATGGAAACTGTAAAGGAAGTGATTCATGGCGCACGTTCTGTTCGCGCGGAATACGGTCTTCTTAATAATGCTCGCCCTCAGTTCTTCATCAAGTGCAGTGATGCCGAGACGAAGAACATGCTGGAGGCTCAGCTGGACGATTTCATCACCCTGGCCAAGGCAGGCGAAACAGGTTGCTTACTCACTGGCACCCCGCCAAAGGGATGTGCTATGCACAGTGTCAACGAGAAGATTCAGGTGCACGTGATGCTGGCCGGATTGGTGGACTTTGCCAACGAAATCAGCAAGTTGGAGAAGAAGATCGCCAAGCTGGAGCCAGCGCTGGCAAACCTGGAGAAGAAAATGGGTGTGCCCGACTACACCACGAAGGTTCCCCAGAATGTGCGCGACGCTGATGCGGCGAAACTGGAAGCATTAGAGAAAGAGAAGCAAGGAATCGAGAATGCAATTGCAGGCTTTAAGCGACTGTTGTAAGTGGAAGAGCGTCTTAAACAGCAGTTTCGTGTCGAATTGCCGCTGCGTTTGATATATTTTCCAATCTCTTCATGACGTTGTTCATTCGTCGCTGTAGCTTCTCAATCGAGTCGTTCAGTTGGGTCTCTTCCTGTTGCGCCTGCTTGAGCACACTTCGTACAAGGATCATCAGTTGAAACGCAAAACTCTGCTGATGACGAGGAGGTGGCAAACTCACTCTTCAACGCTTCGCTGTGTGCCACCCTCGTTGTCAAACCCCCACACTCTTTTGAATCGCATGAGCTCAGCCATCTCGTCCTCGATCGTGAACAATCGCTTGGCAGCCTCCTGCATTCTGCCAAGTTCACGTCTAGTTCGTGCTGCCATTTTCTGCGGGCAAGACCAGTCTGTGACCTCTGCTCTGCAGCCATTTGTTTCACAGATAATGGTTACCTCGATTGGCGTCTCCGATGGCAGAAGACCCAGGTCCGTGAGCTGCTTCTTCGCCATTTGGACCAGTGAGGCACCGATGACGTCGTGGTTTTTGTTCGGTTTCGCTCGTCGATGGGAAGAATCGAATCGTTCTCGAAGAAGCACCACAATGATGTTCTGCGTCATACACGATCGATTGAGTGCCGGAGTAAACAACGATCACGTGGAGGCATAGCATACCACGACAACGATTCTGGACGCCCAGTGGAAGAGCAACCGGAAAACCAGCGCGGTATTCGTGAGGCGTTCATTGCTAGGCAGTTGAACGCGATGGCTCCTCCAAAGCGCTCGGATCATGGAGACTCTAGCAGCGAAATAGATAGTTAGAGGTCGAAGGACAACATACGACACAAGGAAACTCCACGCACATGGCAGTGTCGAGACCTCGAAAGCTACCTGACCCATCGGAGAACACCAGCACACCGACCTGGGCAAACGCCACAACAAAGACAGCAAACACTAGAGCGAAGCATAACACCAGGTGGACAGAGCGGTGCAGTTGGGTAACGAGGATATCAAAGAGGCGGAAACAATTGGCCAGACGAAACAGCCGAATCCACATCAGGGTTGCGCACGCCGCCATGAGGTACCGCTCAGCCAGCATTAGATCCACGCTCTCGATGAGACTGGTGAATGAACTGGTGGCCAGTTGAACGAAAAGCGCATGGGTTCCCACCACCAGAAACTTGAGGCGTATTGCAATGACCGCGATCCACAGCGCGACGAGGGTAAAGTCGAGCATATGACTGAGAACAAGGAAGAAATACCATCGATAGCGACATAGTTTGGTGATCTGAAGCGTGGTGAACCAGCAAGCTGCGCTCAGAACAGCCAGTTCCAGATAGAAATGGGCCGTCTGCCCAAATGTGCGAGGATACTGCCTGAAGTTGAGTACGATAGATTGGACAGAGGTCAACACTCCACCCGTGGCAGAAAACTCGAATATCACGCGCACAAAGCAATGCAAGGTCTCGACTGGGTTGTACAGATTCAACTCAACGAACATTGCACGTGCTGACTGATCGATCCAGTTCTCGTGTTGCAGCAACGCCAATCGACACGTAGCGTCTGTACACGACGACCCGTTGACAAGTGCTCTCGGAGAATCCAAGTGCTGGACAAATCCTCCTGTCGCTGGGTACATGGCAAGTCTGCCACTCAAGGGTGGTTCACTCTCCGTGTGTTCGACCCACAAGTCGGTGAGACGATTTGGGTCGACTGGACTCGTCTTGAGTTCATTCTTGAAAGAGAACTCGCCAAAACAAGCACCAGAAAAGGACTCATCGAACGAACAAGTGGATGATTTGACCCGCAAGAGACGAAGCTGAGCGCCACCGAGCAGAAGATTGGAACGGTCAACCATTCCAACCTGTGACTCGACATCGATACGGAACTTGTCGTCGTTATACCACTCGCTGCCGAAGACAAAACGCTGAAAAGGTCCCGTGAGAAAGGTCCAGACATCTTCCACTGAGTTGATATCGTTCAGCGGCATAGACGACGACGAAATGATGTCCACTAGTCCAGCTGACTCCAGTGGTCCCACGAGGCTCCGGGCCAGCCGGCCTGACGTCACACTATCCACTGCAAAAGCGCAATACACAGTGAAGAGCATGACAAAAACGAAATACACTGCAACATCCTTGCGACTGGCTCGCTCTCTTCGAGCAAGCTCATTGGAATCATACAGCGTGCACTTTTGAAACGCGTACATGCTGCGCTTGATGTCGAGTCGTGTGTGACGATGCTGCGTCCCTGCATAAGCATAGATGGCGACGTACGCGAGATCAAGCACCCGGCACTTGTTGATGGCTCGAAAGGTGTCTGGAAGCGACGCTATCTTGGACAGCAAGCGAAACCCTTCCACTGCGATTTCTTCTGTGTCGAGATGACCCGCCAAGGCTTCGACAAGCTGCTGGATGCCTGTGTCGTTGTGAATGGCACAGATGATGTGCAAATCGAATGCTACGATCCCATCAAAGAGGAATCGTATGAGTGCTTGGTCACGACACAGTCGAACACCAGGTGCATACAGCTTCTTACTCTTTGTGTCGAGCGCGTCAAGAATACCCAAAGCATGCCACACGATCTCCGAGTCCTGCTTGAAACGCGTCATTGGAGTCATGACAAAGGCGATTCCATTCGAGTCGACAAAGGTGGTTGCTAGTTGAGCTGTGTATGCAGTGCTGGTATGAAACAGACTTGCTAATTAGTCGAGAAGAAGCACAAAGAGTCTCACGATCGGTGATAAGAAAGCCGAGAGGAACCATGGTGGCTCGTACAATCTCCTGGGTGTGTTCGTATCGTTTCAGAAGAGCAAGAAGTTCGATGACGAGTTCAGGAGACCCAATATGCTCTTTGACTTGATCTGTCGGTGACGAATGCGCATGGTCATCCGATGCGGACCACCACTGTGATTCGCAAGTGTAGCAGACTTGCTCCACGTACCATTCAGAACGAGGCTTCCAAGTGCCTGACACGCTGCACTGATCACATCGCTTTTGTTGTCGTGAAAGCGAACACACTTCATCAGAATCTCTTTGGCGTTCTCCACGGCACAGAACTCCAGCGCCCCTTCGACTGGGGCGTAATAGAACGTTAGCCGAAGGTGAAAGAATGGGGCACTACGAATTAGACAACACTCATACCATGCAGTTTAGTGAAGACGTGGATGCACTCGAGAACTGGCAGCAGTATCTGTTCATTGTGCACAAACTTCTGTAGCGCAAACACAGCGAGTTGCAGTCCGTTGGACTCGAAAAAGTCAAACGCCGGATTGTACCCAAAGGTCTGACGGCCGCAGGCAAAATAAAAATTGGCAACATTGGCGAGCGTCTTGAAGCCCGAGAGTACAGCCCAGGCGTAGTTGATCTCTTTGCTGATGGAGTCGCAGATGCTCTTGACGCCGCGTTGCTTGAGGAGCTGCAATAGCTCTTCCTCGGCTGATGGGCCAGGCACCCGTTTGGTCAGCAAGAGACATTGAATCGTCGCAAAGGACTGTACCTTGTGTCAACTCGCGCACGGGCTTTGCTTGGGTCTCGGTGAGCTCCACGTAGCGTCGTGCGCGATATCGCGATGGGATCATATCGAAGAGTCGTCGTGGCTGTACAGTATGGTATGAGTAATAGGATCTTGTGCGATGGAAGGGCAAAGATGAGCCATGGTGCAGCAAAACTCGCTTTATATTCGGCGATTTCCTCGTTATATTACAACCCCAAGTGCTTGTTCCTTCTAATATTTTGACAAAAAAAAAACAAAAACGCCGCTGCAACGAGACGCTGCAAAGGGCGATCGCGGCCTCAAAGCCACTGGCTTTCGATGGGAAACTCGTCCGCGGTGAGACGAGATCCTACACTAACACTCTTCGACAACATCGGAGGCTCCAGTGACGGAGCCGTCACGGAGGCGCCGCGTTGGATTCGATACGAGTTGCTTTGCTTGGAGGAGTCGATCAGTATAACTTTACCTGCAGTCCATTAGATGTGTGGGTCAGACGCCAGTTCACATTATAAGTAACACTCTCAAGCACCTACCTATGGACGATCCCCGCTCACTCGGTGTGAACATTGAGCGACGAAGTGGATCTACAACAAATGACAATGGTCAGCGAGATCTTTGGAACTGATCGACTGCCTGCCCTCATTCGAACAACTCACCAGATGTTGGAGGCGGGCGATTCCTTCCATGATGTTTTCTGTTCTTTTTCTCGCTCTCCATCCGAGAGAGCTTGAGCAAAATATCGCGTCGTTGTCGCAGCAGCGCGGCGAGATCTACGTCCGATTCGCGGCGCTCGGAAATGTTCTTGACGGCATCTGGGTTGTCCAACGCGTTTGCTGCGTGCTTGGAAATGGCCGGCCGTGCGATTTTCTTGTACTCTTTCTTGGAAGCAACTCCTGTCTCCGTCACGTCGTGTTGTCGCTGGCAGTTGACGCACCAGCCGAGTTTAAATGGATTTGGTCGGAAATCGAGGCAAACGCTCTGCTCATCCGGATCTTCGGCGGGTTCGCCCCAGCGTGCATGAATCACCTCAGGGGATCCTGGCGGGGTGCCCAGAATCAGATCGCTGTCCATTGGCGAGTGGTGATAGTGATCATTCGCATTGTTGCTAACTTCTACGCGCGGTTTCTGCTTTCGAGTGTGGGTATTGTGACCATGAGTATTGTGATTGGGGTGATTGGGGTGATTGGGGTGCTGAGGGCGCTGGTCCGTGGTATGCTCTCGTGCACGAGGACTGCTTCGATTCCTGGTAGGCACGACGTAAGTTCTCTCATGAACGAGACAACAGCCAGAGAGACACACAGAGAGAGAGGAAGAGAGAGCGGGAGCTCACCTGGAGCGATGCTTGTGTCTGCGTCTGCCATTTCTGTGTTTCCTCGAATTAGCAGACGACCAGTCCCAAGAGTCAGCGCATGAGTGAGCTAGAGCCAAGGCAGCACGGGAAGTAACTCACTTTTTCTTCTGCGGAGGTGGTGACGGCGCATCAATCAGTGCGTCGAGATCCACCGATTGACCGTCCGCGACAGACCATCGCCCGCGCTGGCCGAGGCGTTCGGCCTCCGAGATGACTTGTGCCTGGACAGACACCGTTCTTTCGTTAGTGGGGAGGAAATCACGCGCATTCGTTCGCAGATGGAGCGGACCACAAACCTCGCTGCGTCGACAGGAATTCCCCATGCAGCCACGCGCCAAAGACCAACTGAGCTGAGCAGAGCAATTCACACGCGCTTCTGACTTTTCTTGAGCGACGCCAACTCAAACTCACGCGTTTTCCTCGTTACGTACTGCACACGACACGACTTGCTCTTACGTCCCTCCCACTCCCCCACCAACCCAAGAAGCAACTGAGCCTACCCCTCTTCCAAAAAGAGGCAGTTCCCTTCATCAAGAGGAAGCATCCCCACTTAAACCCCAGGATTCACCTCCGAAAGGCCAGGATGCAACCTGGACTAGATGCCTTTTGCAGACAAACAAACAGGTGTGTGATGTGTAGAAACCGGTACTGTACTGTACTGTACTGTAACAACAGAGAAGCAAAAGGCCAGGATTCCGCCTCAACTCTGTTGCTGGCCGAAATCCTGGCCTTTTACCGAAAGGGGTGATGAACTTCTTGCAACGTGTACTCCGTACTGTACCCCACTTTGTGAGTTACAGCATGACTATCAGTTAGCTAGATGGTTGGATCTGTTCTTAACGGAATACTGAAGTGAAGTCAAAACGTTGGGGCAACAAATCGTACTTAACCCCTTTTTTAGGTGGACTCAAAGTTCAATTGACAGCACAGCCAGTCTTCACACTCGGCAACGCTGGATGGAAAATGCCACGTTGATCTGACGTGTTGCGGACGCTTGGAGTACTTCGAGGGTTCCTGCACACGCAGACGAGAGCCTGCTATCGTGTAGTGCACTTGGTGGCGCTCTTTCCATCGCACGAAGGACTTGTTGTGGATCATCTGGAAGTGGTGATCGCGCATTTCGTCGTTGGAGATCATGAGCGTGCGGCCACCCAGTTTGACAGCGGCATACAACCAATACCAATCATCATTGTTGCCCGGCAGACAGTTGTACATCATGTTGGCCTCTTTCCACTTGGACATAGTCTCGCGAAACTCTGGTGGCACCTGCTCGTCACTTGTGCGTCTCTTGTGCAGGATAATCAGCACCTTCTTGTTCTGAGCTTTGTAGTGCTCCACCATCATGGCGATCTGCCGATACGAAAAGCCGCCGCTGTCCACATCCACAGGAAGGTTAAGGCGTTGCTTTGTTTTTCTCAAGTTCACCAACTCAAGGAATTGATTCATACCCTTCGTAGTTTTGGGCGAAATAACCCACATTGGCCGCGTCAATGATAACGTCAAACGGACCATTTGCATCCAGCCATTGCTTATACGCGTCCCATTGCTCAATCCGTTTCGCATCTGTTCGCACAAGGCTCTCGATCTATTTGGTGGAATCGTTTTATTAGGAATGCATCAGCCATGTCACTCTTAGCGTTGTCCAGTGATCTCACCTTGTAAAGAAGTTGTTGCTCCGCTTCTGCAGACAACTCAATGGATTGCAATTGGTTCCCAGAGATGCTGCAAACCCCTTCTTCATCGACTTTACCGATGGAGCACTTCCATCGCTTGCCATCAACTTGAGCAGCATCGCTGCGCACGAAACGACACGTGATGTCAGTACTCGTTGAAAGGACCCAATCCTTTTCACAAGATACCTGTTAAACCACTCCTTGAGTACTTCCCACGTCGAATCACTCGGTTGCAAAACCGTCTCAATAAAGTCATCGAGAATCGCATAAAACCGCTTGGCATCGGCGTTGGCTGTGCAAACTCGCAATAATGCTGCAAATTCGGCCTCAGTGGGTTCAATCTCGCAGGCTTTCAGTTTTTCGTACACCCAAAGCGACTTCTCGAGATTGTGAAGATCTGCATACTTCAAGAGAAGCGGTGAAAAAGTGCGGAGTTTGGGCGAGATCTTGGCTTCCTCCAACTCGTCAATCACGCGATGACAAGTCTCGAAGTCCTTCACTCGACTGCACAACTTGATGACCGCACTGCAGGTGCTCTCATCAATTTTAGAGAGCTTCTGCTTCATGAAGCCAAAGATCTCCAATACATCGTCCTTGAGATCCACGCAGTCGCTTGAGTTGCCGCACGTGTTGAGCACAACCTGGAAAATGTATTGGTTCAGATCCACGCCTTCATCCCGAATCTCCTTGAACACAGCAATTGCAGCTGCAGCGTCGCCCGCCTTGGCGCATTGCTCCATGCGATGGCGATACGCATATGCGCGCTTTTGTGCTTCAGTCTGTGTCATATGAGTGTAAGAAGTCGCAACTCTAGCTTGGAATTGATTGTTCAGACCTGTTTACGAAGCCGCCGAGCCTTCTTCTTGCTCACAACTTGTTGAGGCTCTTCAAAGCCAGCAGCGTAACAAGAATGATAGATAACAATCGAAAGAGAGGGAGTTAGTTCCCCACAATTTCGACCCAAAGGGCACCAGAAAGCCATCGATCGCTCACCATCAACGAAGTGCCGCTTTTCACTTGCCATTCGTTTTGTGGTATACCGTGGTATACGTGTCGAAAGGACAAAATGTGGGCGAAAGTATACACAAGAATCTCCAATGTGAATTCATTACGGGTATACAATCCACCTCTCAAACTCCAAAACGCACATCCAACCGACTGACTCATTCACTCACTCACTCAAACACATTTTGGATGATTAGGATCCACAGCTTCCTTTCCCGAAATTTCCTGTGACTGTTCACCAGGCTTTGCAGTCGCCGGTCTCGCTCCTGAAGCTGTTGGAGGCTTGGGAGTAGCCGGAGGCTGCGAAGTTGCAGGTTCGGTGTTTGGTGCGGCAGTGGCTGGTTGGGTGTTTGGGGGCTGAGTGGTAGCAGGTTGCACTGTGGCTGGTTGCGGAGTCGTGGGCTGAGGAGTTGGCGGTTGGGCTGTAGCTGGTTGTGCAGTGGCTGGTTGGGTCGCAGCAGGCTGAGTTGGGGGTGGCTGAATCGTTGCAGGTTGCTCCTTACCACCCGCAGGTTGCAAAGTAGCCGGTTGAACTGACGCTGGCTGCACACTTGCAGGCTGGGTTGCAGGAGGTGCAGAACGCTGGTTCGCGCCAAGAGTGTTTGGAGCTGAAGAGCGTTGGTTAGCGCCCGTATTTGGGAGGGGTGTTGGCGGAGCTGTGGTTGGTGCCGTACCTGGAGCGGTAGTTGGGGCTGTACCTGGAGCTGTGGGTGGAGCCGGGGTTGGGGCGGCAGTTGGCGTGATAGCTGGCGCAGTCGACGGAGCAGGAGTCGGCGTAGTTCCAGGAGCTGTAGTCGGCGGAGCAGTAGTTGGAGGAATCGTGGTCGGGACTGCTGTAGTGGTGGCTGGGGTAGTAGGTGCAGGAGGAATGGTATTCTGTGATGTAGAGGAACCAGGGCTTGTGGTTGCTGTCTGAATTGAGGGAAGCGGGGTTTCTCCAGGCTTGGTTGCCACCATTGTTGGAGTTGGTGAAGGAGTTGGCGGAGGTGTCGGAGTCGGCGATGGAGTTGGTGCAGGTGTTGGAGCTGGAGTTGGAGAAGGAGTTGGTGCAGGCGTTGGAGCTGGAGTTGGAGCAGGAGTTGGTGCTGGAGTAGGAGATGGAGAAGGAGTTGGTGCAGGCGTTGGAGCGGGAGTTGGAGCAGGAGTTGGTGCTGGAGTAGGAGATGGAGAAGGAGTTGGTGCAGGCGTTGGAGTGGGAGTTGGAGCAGGAGTTGGTGCTGGAGTAGGAGATGGAGAAGGAGTTGGTGCTGGAGTTTTCGATGCCTGGGACAACACATTACAACTCTCCCGCATGGCAGTGAGCTCTTCTTTCAAATTGATCCCATCGCCCGTGTTGCAGTCACATTGTTTGATTTCCTCACTGCCAGCGAGCGCGCCAATTGCATTGACACACGCGTCCACCTTGCACAAGTTCTTTAGCTCATCTGGCGCCGCGTTGGGATCCTCTGCTTTAGCTCGTTGACGTTTGTTCAGGACATTCTTCATATCAGTGTTCTTGGTGCATTCTGCAATTTCGTTTTGCTTGTTGACGGCCTTAAACGCCTTAGCGAGCACATCCGTCGCGCAGCCTGCATCGCCGGCAGTGACACCATTAGAAAGCACGCAAAGCGTGAGCGCATAAATGTACAACGCGCGTGTAAGTTTCATGGCGCAGTGTCTAAAGGTGTACTGCTGTCAAAGTGAACACTTCCACTCGCAAAGTGTTTTTCCAAAGTGATTGCCTGACCAGTTGCTCTCTGCACCATGTGACTAGCAGCTGGACAGCTTTTGCCGCTCTCCACAGCTGCTGGAAGGTGGATGTAGGGGACAAGGGGATTACTCGCTTAAGTGCGCATTAGTCCTTTCATAGTGCACGCGGGAAGAGTTGGAATGGAGGAGCCTGAACTTGAACGTAGCTCGGAAGAAGCGAGGGCCAGAGAGGAAGTGGCAGCCAAACCAGCTGACCAGTTGGCTGTAAAGGAGTTTGGCGAGGAGAATTCGACCGCTCCCTCGCTTTTGCAGATGCTGCGTGAAAAATCCTATCGTTTCTCAGGTACTGTCAGGATGTAATTCTGGCCATCAATATCGCGACGAGAACCCTCTGGTGCCCAATGGCTCTCTTCTTCATGTCTGTTGAAAAGATATACTACGAAACGAGATGAAACATGACGAGAATCATTTGAAGCTTGCCGCTGGCCGTTGACGAAGTACTAACTCCTTTGTTCTCACAGCATACGCGCGCGAAGACCATCAAAGTGCCATCTACTGTGTTTCCTTCTGCGACGTTCTCTCATTATATGAGCGCATTTTCGCTGCAGCCGGTGGGAATCGGGTGCGTGAGGAACCTCCATCTGCCTTATCCAGTTCCACATGTGTCCAACAGTTGATGGATTGATCATGCATGTATGTGGGTGTGCTGCTGTTCAGATCACTGTATATGAGTGTCTTCCAGATGGTGGATTAGATGTTGTTCAGGTTTACTGTGATGGAGACACCAAAGAACAGTTCTACACTGTTGCATGGACTGTTGACGCGTTGACTGGTTCGCCGTTGCTAGCGGCTGGCGGGTTCTTAGGGCACATCAAAGTGATCAATACCATCACACAGAATGTGCTCACAGTGCTCTCCGGACATGGCAATTCGGTCAACGAGCTCAAGTTTCACCCAGTCGATCCAAGTCTACTGTTGTCAGCAAGCAAAGATGAATCCGTTCGTTTGTGGAACACACTGACAGGCGTGTGTGTCGCCATCTTTGCTGGTCACATGGGTCATCGGGACGAAGTGCTCAGTCTTGACGTTCATTTGAAGGGATCATGCTTTGTCTCAGCCGGCATGGACAACACCATCAAGATCTGGGATCTTGAGGAACCTGATGTGCAGCAAGCCATCCGCAAGTCATATACCGAGCCACGCCCCACAGATCGTCCGTTTGCAACGAAGTTTATCCAGTTTCCAGCTTTTTGTACCAGTAAAGTGCACGCTGACTACGTGGATTGTGTGCGTCTTGTGGGCGACTTGATCCTTTCAAAATCGACTGCTAATAAGGTGGTTTTCTGGAAGCCCAATCCGTCGCGAGGCAAAGATATGGTGACAGTGCTTCGTGAGTATCACTACAAGGACGCTGAGCTGTGGTTCATGAAGTTTGGACTCGACTCGCAACTGGAAGTGATGGCAGTGGGCAACATGAAAGGTCGCGTCAGTGTGTTCGACCTTGACGCCGACAGTGAGAGGACAATCTGCAAGCTTAGTCACAGCAGCTGCAAGAACACGATCCGCCAAGTCTGTTTCAGTCGTGACGGCAAAACGTTGGTCTGTTGCTCAGACGATGCGTCCGTTTGGCGATGGGATCTGCGTTGATCAGTTGTGGTGTTTCTATCTTCTAACTGCTAGGTTAATGACAATCACTCCTTTTCCCGTTAGTTTTGAAACGGTTAGTATATTTAATACTTGCAGATTTGAGGTTTTCAAACATTTGAACCATTTTGCGGCAAAATGAAGCGCAAACTGCTTGAAGCGGCGGAAGTCGTCGCCACAAGCGATGCCGCACCACAAGAAACGGCGCGAGGTTCCTCGTGTCAAACGCAACCGCTCGCAGGGAATCTCCCTTCAAGACTTTATCAGTCAAAGCTCCCACGGGTGGATTTCCCCAGTGCTGCGAATCGGTTTGGTTGGCGTGCTCCGATCAGTCCGACAAAAACTGTTGGCGCAGGTAGCGAGTCGGAGCCTACAAACGGAACGGTGAGTTGTCTCGAAATCCATCGTTGCTTGTGGATGACTGACTCGTTCTGCTCAGTCTGAGGGACAGAAGTCAGCGGGTTCTGTAGATGATGGCAACGCGGCTGGTTTGATTATCTCCAGTCAACAACAACCAGAGATTCAGGTGATCACTGGATAGTTGCATCTATCATTGTGTCGCGCCCGATTATTGACTCCACGTTTGCTTCTTCTTAAATGGTGGCATGGGTGGCAGGGGATTCAGGAGTCCAAGGCGCCACTTTCAACGGCAACTGGCACGGTCAACGCTCGTCAATCGCGTCGCAGTGTTCGAGTCAGAGCAACTTCCACTTCAACCAACGCCGCTGCAGCTGCGGTTAACAGAGGACTCAAGACAAAAGGAAGAGGAGCATCAGTGGTGACCAAAACTTTGCCTCCCACCAAGGCTTCCTCCTTGGTCAGTGCGAGACGCAAATCGATGATGTGCGGCCCGATTCAGGCTATCCTTCCGGTTGAGGAGAAGCAACTTGAAGCTTTCAGTGCCCCAGTCACTGGCCAAGAACCCTTGAGTCATTCTGACAATATAAACGACAAAGAGAATCGGAAAGAGATGGTTCGCGCCGCTTTCGAGCGAGTATTCTCGAAAGAAGTCCGCAGCCAACTGGAGGCACAGCTTCACGTCCGGGCCAAGACTCGAAAGTTCGATCACAAAGGAAGATGCGAAGAGCAACGCGTGTACATTTGTGATATGAAGGGGATCCTTCGGGACATGAATGGCAAGGTACGTGTGTCTTCAAAGTTCATGGACATGGGGGCAGAGCTTAATATGAGTGTGTGACTATCGTCGTAGATGAGAGAGTTTGACGATATTGCCTCATCGATCGACCATCAGATCATCAACGAAAAGCAGCGCACTCAGATGGAAATCGCATCGTTGCTGCGCACAGAGAAGGTGTTAAAAGACAGAGTAATGCATTCCAAGCAGCAGTTTGATGGTCTGAAAAACGAGAATCAGCAGCTGGTGCAACAGATTCAGCAGTTGGAACAACTCTGTGAACAGAGGAAAAAAGCTGAGGAAGAAGCAATTCAGTCGTGTCGTTTGATCGAAGCTCAGATAAGTGATGTGCGCCGACAACTTGAGATCGCACAACAAGAAAAGGGTCGGCTCTTGGACGAGATGCAAGCAGCTTCCAGTCGCTCTCAAGCCTACGAAGAACGAGATCGAGAATTCCAAAAGAAGAAAGAGGAGCTCAAGGAGAGGTATGTTGGAGTCACGGCGAAGGGAGGGCACTAAAACACTCATTTTTGTATCTCGGTCTTGACTAGGTTTGAAAAGGAGAACCAAAGACTCGAAGAAGACCTGCGTTTGATGAAGGAGCAGATTCTTGCGATCAAAATGGAGAAAGACTTGCTGAAGACACATGTGGACGAGGCGCAAAAAGAGCTTCGAGAAGAACGCGATCAGTTGAACCAGTCATCGCACTCGATCGTCAAATTGGAGACTGAACTGCAGTCAGCTAGGGATCAAGTGGCGTCGGCTGCCTCCGAAATCGAAGAACTCAAACTCAAGGTGAAGCAAAAAGAAGCCGAAATGTCAAATCTGCTCCAGAATATGACTCAGATCCAGTCGTTTGCTACCACCACAAATGGTGTGTTGGAGAATGAGAAAAGAGCTCTGGCCGAGAAGAATCACGCACTCGAAGCCAAGATTCAGGAAATGCAGTCTAGCGCCATGAATCTCTCATCCAGACTTCACGAACTACGCTCTGAGAACGAACTACTGAAGCAAGAACAAGAAAAGTCTGAAGCCCGAGTGGAGGAAGCAACTCAGAAACTGTTGCAGGCGCAGAATGATCTTCAGGAGAAAACTCAACAGACCCTTGTGGAGAAAGAAGTTCGTGCCGTAGTGGAGTCGCAACTGATGCAGTTGCGCACCGAACAGATTGCGGTGAACGCCCAGTTGGAAGCTGTGAAGGCTGAACAGAAGCAACAGATGAAGGCAAACGAGGAATCCCATGAGCGTCATACCAACGAGTTATCGATGATGGAATCCAAGTTTCACATGGAAAAAGCGTCACTTCAGAAGCAAATTGAGATTCTTCAAGAGCAGAAAGTCAGTCTTGAGAGTGAAGTGAGCACGCTTCGCCAACGAGCGTCCAATGCGAGCGATGCGAGTGTCGAAGAATTGTGTGAGCTGAAGAGGGAAGCGGAGGTGCTTCGTCTACGCATGAAGGAAATGCAAATCCACGGCACCAACTCTCTTTCGGAGAAGGACAGTATTATCGCAGAGCTGCAAGGAAAGGTTCGAGAAGGGGAGAAGCTGCGGCGCACAATGCATAATACGATACAGGTACGGAGTAACGAGTATCCAAATGCATGTATTATCTTGCTAATAGCATTGCAATCACAGGAATTGCGAGGGAATGTCAGAGTATTTGCGCGCACTCGACCTTTTATCCCCAACGATGGGCAGGGAGGCAATCATGTCGAAGCCATCATGTGTGAATACGATGGTGAGACACTTAAACTGAGCCGTCCTTCGAAATCAACTTCCAGACCAGGTGAAGCAGAAGTGCACACTTTCAAGTTTGACAAAGTCTTCACACCATCAGCAGGCCAGGACACCGTCTTTGAGGTACTCCCGTGATATGGTTGTCGTTGGTGCCGACAAGAGCTGACGACCCGAGCTGCTTGATCTATAGGAAATCTCGGAGCTTGTCCAATCCGCTTTGGATGGATACCACGTCTGCTTGTTCTCATATGGCCAAACTGGTTCGGGGAAGACTCATACGGTGAGTTGGTTGGTCACCCGTGACAATGGTACAGCACTGACTCAATACTGGTGCTGTGTGGTCGATCAGATGCTGGGAAGTGGCCATGGTCAGATGCGAGGAATCATCCCACGCGCCATCGAGAAAGTTCTTGCCGATTGTGCCCAGCTGGAGTCGGAAGGATGGATCTACAGGATCGAGGTGTCCTTCTTGGAGATTTACAACGAGACACTCAAGGATCTCCTCGTGAATAAACAAGAACAAGAGACAAAAAAACTCGCGATCAAGAAAGACCCCAAGGGAGGGGTCTATGTCACTGATCTTGCTCGTGTAAGAGTGAGTGAGATAAGGGAAGTGGAGGCTTTGATGGAGCGTGCATCCAGGGCGCGAAGTGTAGCCTGTACCGATATGAATGCTACCTCGTCGCGATCCCATAGTGTCTTCACTCTCCACATTCAAGGCAAGCATCCTCGTCCGCAACTCGGCTGCTTTCTTCCACGCATTCTGACTGTTGAGGTCATTCTATATAGGCGAGAAGGAATCGGCTGGCACTATGCTTGATGGCAAATTGCATCTCGTCGACTTGGCTGGAAGTGAAAGAGCATCTCGATCTCACGTGGAAGGCGATCGATTGAAAGAAACGCAGTCTATCAACAAGAGTTTGAGCTGTCTGGCTGATGTCTTCACTGCAATCGGCAACAAATCTGCACATGTAAGTGATACTTCGACGATCACTTTGCGGGCTGATCCAAATAGGGATCATGGCTGACGCATGACTGCTTGTAGATCCCCTTCAGAAACTCCAAGCTCACCTATTTACTGCAGAGCAGTCTCTCCGGAGATGGCAAGACTGTGATGATGGTGAACCTCTCTCCAACACTAGAATCTGCTGCGGAGAGTTTGTGTTCACTGCGTTTTGCGAGCCAAGTGAATAAGTGTGAACTTGGCAAGCCGAAGCGTCAGATCAGAAGTCGCCGATAGGTCTCTTGTGTCTGTAGGCGTGTTTTTCTGTAAGAAATCGACAACATTTGTGTGACTTTGCAAGGAATCCTGAAGATCCTTCAGTTGCATCTGTGGCGTCCGTTTCAATTCCAGTCGTTTCGGTGCATTGTTTGAGCGGAGAGTGCGTACACCAAAGCACGAGAAATCAGCCATGGGGCCCAAGAAGGAGAAGAAAGGCAAGAAAGGCAAAGAGAAAAAAGGTATGCTTCAAAGACGGAATGGCAGAAGTGCGTCAGTCAGGTAGACAACTGAGAAGTCCTCACTCGGCCCATCCCCATGACCAGACGAAAACCCGGAGAATGGCGGGGTACTCACTCCAGAGGAACAGGCAAAGATGTTCTTATCGGCCAATCGCTCACTTCAGATGCAGTTGGCCGAGCGACATGATCAAGCGGTCAAAGCGATGGAAGCGAAGCGAGAGCTGCAGACGCGAGTGTCGGATCTGCAAAAAGACTTTGAACGCGAACGCATGGAGACATTCGGCATCACACAAGATATGACGCGCCAGTACAAAAGCATGCAGGAAGAACTGCTGAATCGCGTCAACGTGTTAGAAAACTCCAACACGGAACTCCGAGACCAACTCGGTGGGCTGCTTGTCTGACCACGAATCCTTGGTGTGATTGAAACAACTCGTGGCTTAGGAATTGGCTTGTTATGACAACAGAACTTGCGCGCATTAACTTTGAAGAGATGAAAAAAGAAAAGGATCGTGTGATCGCCATGAAGAACCTCGAGATCCAAGAGCTCAAAGCCAAAATGGAGGAAATGGCTCAGGAGTTCGGAGATATGCTCAAAGAAACGCTCGACAAGATGCGCGAGCGCATCGAGATTACCAACACGAGTTTTGAGGGCGATGCAGGCGGAGGTAGTGGCGGGCTGTCCGGCGGCAACACCAACATGCTGCGTCGTCTAGAAGAGTTCAACTTAGGGTCGCCCACGAAGATATCGTAGAATTGTGGGGCCCTTACCATTTGAGTCCAAGCATTCGTCGTTTCTTGCTGTTTTCTTTCTTTACCCGTGTAACGGCTCACACGACAATCCAATGGCTTCCTCCAAACGATGGGAACTCCGCCATCAAATGCTTGGCAGCGCTCGAACACTTCGTTTTGGCATTCTGACACTCGCCTTTGTGTCGTGTTGGCTGACGTTGCTGATTCTCAAGCCAAAGACTGATGCTTTGACGTCGCGGTCGCACCATTTGAGGTCAACGGAAGCTACAATGGGACGGGGACTAGGAGATGAGGTGCCCACTGCGTCAACTCCAATGGATCTGTCAACAATTGATCTGCGACTTTCGGAGCTGAAAGCGGCATCAGAAGTGCTGTCACCCCAGCTACCCACCATCTCATCGGATGCAGAAGAGCACGACGTCGCCTCCACTTCGCCAATGGGAATCCACCTCACAGAAGACGCTGACACGCAAACAGATACTCCAGTGTCAGACCCGACAGTTGAGGCAATGAGCCCAATGACCTCAGTCACTCCAGTCCTCTCCGATGCCCCAGTTGTTGTTATGGAAAGCAACGTTACCACTGTTGCTGATAGGACACCTTCCACAGCACCACCAACCATTCCACACATCATTCATCAGTCGTGGAAGAACGCCGACAAGATCCCAAGTCGCTTCGAGCCCTGGATGCGAAGCTGGCTGCGACTGAATCCCGGGTGGCAGTACGTCTTTTGGACGGATGACAACAATTTGGATCTGTTTCGGTACTTGTATCCAAAGTATTTGAACGTCGCGGCCAGTGTTGGGAAGATCCAACTGGCCGATATGGCACGATATGCACTCCTGTACGAGCTCGGTGGGTTGTATGTGGACGCAGATTTTGAGTGTCTCCAGCCCTTTACCGAGCTCCACGCAGGTTATCAACTGTTTCTGAGCTCTGAGCCGAAAGCTCACACGGTGCTTCTAGAGGGCGAGGTCAACAGCCTTGCTCTGTGCAATGCACTGATGGCTTCTGTGCCGCGCCATCCATTTTGGCTCAAAGTGCTGGACAATGTGCTGGAAACGTTTCTTCGCCAAGGCAACATCGGACCAGTCTCACTCACAGGGCCTCGTATCGTCAAAGCGACCTATCTGCAGCTGTTCTCACAGGACAAATCCGTGAGTGTACTGCCCCAGGACTACTTCTATCCAGAGATCGCGTACTGGAACGTCGATACCATGACCAGAGCATGTCGCCAGCGTCAAGACGAAGCGGCGCAAGACGCCTGCCACTGGCTGCAGCAGCATCCCCACGGCGAGTTCACAAGCAACACCCATGCGACCCACCATTGGCAGTGCACGTGGTGCATTGGTGAAAACTCGGCCACGTATCGCCGTCTCGATCAGATTTTCTCCCAGTCCCGAGACCGGGTGTGGAAGCCCGTCATTTCCATTCGTGGTGTGGAACTGGTGGAAACGTAGGAGGATACCTCCAGTTAATTCCGATTCTGGACCAGTGGAGTGGGTGTTGTGGTCACCTGAGTGAGCGTTAAGGAGAGTTAGAGATGAGCAACGGCATTCAACATGGAGAACTTGTGCTATTCGACTGTCCGCGCGTGCGCAAATCCGAGTACTGGCAGTTCATCAAGCTGGTGGCACCCCACGGTCGTACCAAGCCCCCCCACGGGCAGACTCACTGGCTCAGTCAGGATGCAACCGATGCCTACTGCCTCAAGTGTTCCAAGATGTTCCACTTCGTCAAGGGCTCGAGCAACTCCGTGCGACGTCACATGGAGCGATTCCACCGCAAAGAGTTGGCCAAATACCACGCGATTAGCAAAGCAAGCGAATACAGTAGTACCTTCAACGCAAAAGGAACGCAACTGGCAAAGGCAAATCGCAAGCGCGCCAACTGCGATTCCGACATCGCAAGGAGCTTACCCACAAAGCGCTTGCAGTCACTCGCAGGCATCGATTCACCCACTACAAAGCCTAATGTTGTGGATTTGCTCATTAGATGGCTAAGCACAAGCATGCGACCGCTTGGAGTTGTTGAGGATCAAGGTCTCATTGATATGATCGAGAGTCTGTCCAACACGAGTTATGCCTCCTCTGTCTCATTTCTCATGCCCAGTCCAGAGTCGATGCGTCATCATCTCGAAGTCACTGCGGAAAATGTGCGCTTTGAGCTCAAGAACCGCATTCGCAATGAAGCCGCTTCATTATCTCTCTCGGCCGAGGTCTGGTGCAATCGTACCCTGTCATCAGATTTCATAGAGCTATCATGCTCGTATCTGACGGAGAATTTTGTGTTCAAATCGTTCACGCTCGAGGTGTGGGATCTGGAGAAACCGCTTGGGAATGACCAAGAAGTTTTCGATCAAGTGCAACAGACTCTACGTGACTATGGACTCGCGCGAACCCCCACCACACTCTTTGTTTACAACGAACAGTTGGAACGTCTGCCCAATCTGTTTGAAGGATCAGAAATGCGATTTGTTAGTGACTTCCCACACTCGATTCAGTGCATCGTCGCTCCATTTCTTGGGCTAGAAGGCTGCTCTCCGAGTGCGTCGTCTCAATCGGTCGACAGAGTCGAATTGCTTGCTTCCTTTGACACCGTCAGCAAGTGCATGCAGGTGATCAGAGAAGCAATGAGTTGTTGCGCAGTCAGTCGTGACTGTCAAGACAAAATCGCGGTGTTGCAACGAGTCCATGGGGAAATCGGCAAGAGATTTGTGGACTATTCTCTTCCGGAGGACTGGGTGGCGCTCCACGACTCTCTTCACCGTGCTCTGCGGTACCAGTTCGTCTTCGACTCGCTTACTTTGTCTAGTGAGAGTCCTACTGTGTCAACGTGGTACGTGGTGGAAGCAGTGCTCGTACTCCTGCATCCGTTGGTGGAAGTGATGGAAGTTGTTAACAGCGGCAACACGTGCACCTTCCCGCTGGTGCTTCCCTGTCTGAGAATTGCCATGCGTGAGCTCTCTAGAGGCGGACTCTTTGATGAGCTGACTGTTCGGTATCGCACGACACTTGACTATGAGAGCCCAGCGACCCAAAACCACCAACTCGATGTCATCCGCCAGCATGTCTTCAATGAAGTCACTACGCGATACGGTGCGCTTTGCGAACAACTTCTTTGGTGCTCAGCGTTGGACCCACGGTGTGCTCGCTTGCCCCATCTGGAGAAGGAAGACGAGCGAGAGAGCTGCAAGCAGGAGATCATTCACCAGGCTCTCACACTGCACCTGAATCAGACAGATCCAGGATTCACCACAGCTACTTCTTCGATGGTTGCCGCAACGACACCTGCTGGTGCTGTTCCTGTCGCACCCGACGACACGATCGGCGGATTGGACGCACACTTCGACCGCGAGATGCTGTTCAATGGAGTGGCTGCAAGAGCATCATGTAGCTCGGTCCAAGGAGGACTCATGCATCGACTATTGTACGACGAGGACGACGACGCAGTGACAGCGGACGAGTTTAACCGCGAGAGCGACATGGGGCAGACGCTGTCGTCCATCTCGAACGAGGTCTCCACGTATTTCTCGGAGCATCAAGGTCGCAAAACGAGGATCGCATGTCCGTTTCAGTGGTGGGCCGCCAACTGCGAGCGCTTTCCGCACCTGAGTCCCCTGGCGCGTTGCTGGCTCGGATGCGTCAGCTGTTCGTCTTCCTCTTCCACCCGCAGGCGGCTTCTTTCATCTGAAGTCGTCGACGAAGTACGCAATGACCCGCTCGAAATGCGCAAAGCGGTTATGACCCGCATCTTCTTGGGTCACAACCTCCAGTAACCGGTTTGCACGGTCTATTGTTTGATAAAGTCACTAATTGCGGGGATATTTGCTGTATAGTCCTGTTTAGAGCGACTGAGTGCCATTATATCCAGCAAGGTTTCTATTGGGGCAAGTGGGAGGGTGTTTTTTTTTCTTTCGTTTGGTCAGCAAAAGGATGCAGCAGGCAACTGGAGCAGCCTGTGGAGGAGGCAGCGGTACTCGACGCAGTGGCAAGGCGCGACCTCGCGGACGCGGTCATCGAAGCGGAAGACAAGGAGCCGGAGGATCTGATGAGAAGCGAACGGGCACGAACGCATCCAATGGCGGACCAACGAGCGGCGCTCGTGAGTCTGTTTCACGCACTGAGAAACCCCGTCGAAAGACTGGCAGCGGTGGCGGTGGCGGTGGCGGTGGCAACAATCGCTCCAACGATCGATCGCGGTCATCTCGTTCGACCACTGCGCAATCCCGAAAGCTTTTGATCCGCAATATCCCGTACTTTGTGGAACGCGAACAGATCGAGGCGCTGCTGGAAGCTCATGGCGTACCAGCCAGTCTGGTTTGGCGCTATGTGAGCGGCCATACGCGGCAAAACAATCGTCCTCCACGCGCGACTCGTGTCTATTTGGACTTGAAGAATGCGTCGACATCCGAATTGGGCAAACAGTTGATTGCAGAGCTCAACGGATACTCATTCTCTAAAGGTTGGTGACAGACTTGTCTGTGGGTAACACTTTGCACTAATCCTTCTCACCTTGTTTCTCATGCTGTGACTCGAAAAGACGACAACGCCATGACAAAAAAGAGAGGAATCGTGGTGGAATTCGCGCCTTATCAGAAAATACCACGTGAAAAGCCACGCCGAGACACGAAAATGGGCAGCATCGAGAGAGATCCAGAGTACCTTGAGTTTCTCGAGTCGCTGGCCAAGGCAGCAGCGGCGCCACCTGAGGTATGAATCCAATCGAATCCTGACAAATGGACCTCGTGTCTGATCATGTTTTGGTTGCGCAGAGGTCCATGGAGTCACTCAATGAACTGGTGGATGCGGCGGAAGAGAAGCCAGTGGCAGCATTGGTGCAGTATCTGAATGAACGCAAAACCTCTACTCGCGATAAGGGCAAAGTGAGTTTGTTCGATTGGCATTATCATCAATGAAACGCGCCTGAGTGTCTGAACATGATCATGACGACACAGGGGAAATATGGAAAAGGGGACCGAAAGTCGGAGCGATCGAGTCGCAGCGGTCGTCAGGGTAGGAAAAAGGACGGCAAAGACAAAAAGAAGAAGCGAAAAGAAGACTTGGAGGACGACAAAAAGGCCAAGAGTTCCCCAATGCGTGCATCGCGGCGTTCGACCAGTGCACAAAGTCAGGGGCAGGGGCAGACGAAGCAAGTTCGCATCATGTCGAATCGGGAAGAAACTAACAGCATCCAGCAGGCAGCGTCGGCGCACCCAGAACAGAATGAACAAGAGAAGCCCAACAAATCGCAGCGTCGGCGGGACCATCACCATCAGCGTTCACGCGGTGGGGGTGGCAGCAATGCCAGCGGAACAGGAACAGGAGCTACATCGACAGGTGGAGAACGAGCAAGTGGAACTGGAGGTAGCGGTGGTGGAGGCTCTGGCTCCAGCGGTCGACGTGGGTATAAAGAAAAAGATGGAAGCCGTTCAAATCGCAACAACAGCAGTGGGACAAGAGAAGGAGGAAGTCGCAAAAAAGTGTTCGCTCCAAAAGCGTCAGCTCCTACTTCGTCCTAAGAGTGTCAACCGATCCACGATACGCTCTTGTTCCAAGCTGAGATCACTATGGAAGTCGATACACCACTTGTGACCAGGGCTAAGCAGCAGTTGGGAGTCGATACACCACTTGTGACCAAGGCTAAGCAGCAGTTGGATGCTTCCCAGTATATAGCTGACAGACGGGTACTCTTCGACCTTGAGACAGCATCCTTGATCAGTTGAGGCAGTCAAGCAAGATACCGCTGGATGTTCGGCTGTAAACCTTGTCGATTGCTCGTAGATGAGTTCTTGTAATCGAAACAAACTGATCCGTGACTCAGGTCATAAGAAATCGCATTCTGCTCGCAATGCCTCGAGTTGCTGCTTGGGAGAAGACAAGAGGAATGCCACACGGAGCGATGCATCGACTCGGAACTTACAAAGCATCTCGGTGTACGCGTACAGTCGCGGCACGATGACCGTCGTCCACAGGTCTCCATCACGCTGATCGCCAGTCAGGCCAGCAGCGTTCAGCGGGTAGGTGGTCAATTCTACTCGAGTGACACGAAGCTGTGGCTTGGAGCTCTTGTCGTTGATGCATTCAACAAGATCACCTGCAGTGACATCGAGCATTTTCATGTACACGGCAAGTTGAATGTGGTCATGGAGGGGGAGAGGCTCACGGAACGCCCGCAGCCGGTTCTTCACTTCTACAACAATCGGCACCAGACGCCAGTCTTCTTGACCCGTCTCTAACGAAGGGGCGATCTCCAGAGCATCTGTCACGCCGTCAATCTTCCCACAGATCGTAAAGAGTGTGTTGCCGCCACGTTCTTGCTGCTGAGTATCGTCGTCTTCCCCGTCATCGCCAGAAACGACATGCCGTGTCATGAGCGCTTCTTCCCACTTTACCGACGACTTCTCCACACTCGGAAACGTCAGATAGTAGAAATTCTCATTGCGCAAACGAACTTGGCAGCCCTGAAGTCGCTCGTAGTGCTGAAAGCAAGCAGCTCAGTGGTGCGTCAGGACGGTCCACACTTCGCGCTCAACCAAGACGCAGTTGCTCACCTTAATCGCAGTTGACTCATTGCGTACGCCAACGCTTTGATGGATTCTGGTCTTGAGAAGAGACTTGAGCTCTGCGGCTTCTTCGGAGGCCAGTCGACGCTTTTGTTGGGCCTTTCCGACTAGTTTGTCAACACTTTGGACGAGTTGGTTGGCGTCGCTCGTCTTCGCCGGCGTCTTGTGGTCTTTTGCTGACCACAGCATGATCTCTATCAGCTCACGAGAAACCGACTTGCGCACCAGTTGCTGAAGCTCCTCCGTCTTGGTCATCACCTGCAGACCACTGGCTCGTGCGTCCTGTTGGAGCATTTCCTCGTGGTTCTGATAGAGATACTGAGTCCAAGCAATGTAAGTCAGCAGAGTCGAGAGAGACCAATAAAGTCACACACAGCGAAAGCACCTCCATAAAGTCCTCCACAGGGTCTGCATACTCGTGAAGACCCACGACAGCAGCCACTTTGGACGCCGAAAACTGCACAACTGCACGCTGTTCCATCATTGGCTCAATCCGATTTGCTGATGATTCGACAAAGTACGATTTGCTGGATCTGATCACCCCAGACAATGACAAGTGAGAGTGAGCTGACAGCGGCGCTAGCTGTGCGCGGAGTTCACGTCGGCACCAACTTCTTTCGTCGACTGAGAGCCAGCGAGGAAGAAGCTGAAGACGAAGAGAAAGGCGAAGACCAGCAAGCAGAGCAGAAGGAGCAGCAGCCAGTGGCCTGCTACAGTGTGGATCAATTGTTCCAATTCGCACTGGACAGCGACCTGCGACTCGTGGGTGAAGCTGCATTGCCGAAAGAGATCAACACCGCGAAACAGGTGGATGGAAAGCTCTGCGTTCAGCTTTTGTCAGTGCGCAACATCGCACAGCCATCCTCGCGCGAGAGTGTCCCTGGCCTACAACCCCAAGTGCTTCAGCTTCGTTTGACCGATGGCATCCAGAAGGTGACGGCGTTCGAGTTGAATCCCGTTCCGAGACTCAGGTATCCAAGGTACACCTATGTCAGTCCAGCTCCTTCATTGATTTTCTTTTGTCTCCTCCTAGTGTGTCGCTGCCTCCTGGCACCAAACTGCTCCTGGAAAGTGTTGCAGTCCGCAATGGCAAGCTACTGCTCACGGAAACCAACACCAGAGTGCTCGGCGGCAAAGTGCGAGAGCTCTACACCTCATGGAAAGCCAACAAGGTTACTATTCAAGTGGCTGGCTATCTCTGGTGACTGTCGACTCACCGCTGATTTTGCGCGGATCACAGGAACTGAAAGAGAAGAAGCGGATCATGGGAGCAGACGTTGCCGATCCTCCACCGCATTTCACTCCTTTCGATCTATCGAGTGCTAGAGCAGAGAAAAAGGAAAAGAAAACGGAGCACAAGAAGAAGCCGAAACCAACGCAAGAGTCAATGCCACAGAAGGATTCAACTGCTCTGAGTGCCCCACTACCGGCTTCCTCGACACCACCGCAGCCCCACTCCAAACCCAAGAAAGCTGGCATGAAAGCCAAAGCTGCTAAACGAGGCACGTCTGGGTCCAATCGATCACCACCATCACCGGCGGTCAGACAGCCCAAAGAAAACAAAAAGACAAAGTCGGAGAAGTGTCCGCCCGCTGCACCAACAACTGCAACTGACCATAGCACGGATTCTGCAACAAACATTGATTCCAGAAGTGCAGGAGGACGTAGTGGTGGAAGAACGCCGGGCAGAAGACAAGGAAGAGGCTCAAACACCACAGATGATTCATCAGCAGGTGCACCTGCAGATCGCCGAGAGAACAGCGCTAACTCGGCACCAGCAGGAAGAGGAGGGCACAGTGGCCGTCGAGGAGGTGGTCAACGAGGACGAGGTGGAAGATACGCGCGTGGGAGGTGAGCAAGAGGTCAATAGCAACCAATTCATACTGCCAACAGAACGAGAGAATGGATTTTTTCGACCTATTGTCTCGACTTTGCTTTAGCTTTGGCTTCCGCCAAGACCGAGTCTCTCATGGTCGCGAGCTTCTCTTGCTGGTCAGCATCGAAAAGCTTGTGTTCTTCTGGGGATAAGTCAACGCCAAACTGACGAAAGTAGTCAACCAAAGTGAGATTTCTTCAGCGCAGATACTTGCGCTTCACCACCCTGACCCACCTTATCTCTCTTTTGAACCATCATTGTGTAGTAGTTCTGCCACTCACGCATGAACATCTGCACGAAGGGACCCGACACGGTCTTGTGACGCCGAAACTCCTCTCTAAACGGCGCATCAGACGTCACTTCCTCGAGCAACACGTCACTTGTGAAAGCACAGCCACATACCTAACATACTGATCCCCCAGCAGACGCATTTGCGGATCCAACTTCCGCTTGTGCTGCTGCAGAATGCCACGATACAATCGTAAGACCTGGCTTCGATGCGTACTCATCTTTGTTTCCACCACTTTTCGAAATGACAAAGAACATGGGATAGCAAAACTACTGCCACCGGTTGAGGATTCCTTTAGCTGTTGTCCGGGGTATGCAAGCACGTTCCCTGATATGGTGTTTCGTACACCAACGAGTGTACCAACTGTGTACCGACTACACTGTTTAGGAGCTGTTGACTTTGGAGAATGCGAGCGATCGGGTTCAAGTCGCATGTGAGCCTGGACGCCTGGCTCTTTGGGGAAGATCGCGAGTCGACGGCGACAGGAACTCCGACAGCTACTGCCACCACCAACACCTCTGCATCAACAACCGATTCACAGTCTCAGTCTCAGTCGAAGGGTTCTTCTTGGTCCGAAGTCACGTCGACTTCTTCGCGATCCGCCACTTTCGACGCCACTTCCTCGTCGACTTCATCGTCTTCGACGTCCACATCTGCTTTCAGTCGCTCTCGATCTGTTCCGTCGATCAATCACATCACTGAAACCAAAAGAAACCAATCCGTCGAGTCCCGCTCAGCTCCGGTAGCTCCAGCCCCAACTTCTTCCCAAGCTTCAGTCTCTGGTCCACCTCTCGCAAAGACTCGCGTAAAAAAACTCTCACTCGTGACGCCACCAAAGATCTTGACATCTTCTAATCCCTCTCGCAGCGGATCGTTTGCTTTTTCGTCCACCACTGGGTCCTCGGATCCGTCGGAGCCATTCCCAATGAGCAAGAGGCTTCGCAAGCTCTTTCGTCCCAACCGTCTGCAATGGAACAAAACCCGTCGATCACCTGCGAACCAGGCAGGCTCTTCTACCTCATCTTCGGCGTCGTTGTCTTCAGGTATTGGTGGCACCAGATCGCCGTCGTCACTTTCGTACCAAAAACTACAGGGCCACGTGCCGTTTTCTCTCAAGGAAATCGTCAAGGATCCCAAGAAGCTTCCTTATCTGCTGCGTTGGCTCTCGTCCGATAGTGAAGTGGCGTTCTCATCCAAGACTAACTACCACCAAGTGCTTCTTTTTCTTCTGGAGATTGAGCAGCTTCAGCTCGTGACTGAGGACAAGTGCAAAGAACAGGCGCTCAAGATTTACAACAAGTACATCGACGATAATTCCGAGTTTGAGATTTCTTCGACACTTGAGCTGACTGCCGAGTTAGAGCAGCTGGTGCGCGACAATATTGAGAGCCCTCAAAAGGTTTTAGACAGCTTTTACCCCGTGCAAAAGCTCGCGTATATGCGTCTGACCAGGGAGGAAATGCCTCGTTTTGTCAAAAGTGACGAATACCTTCAGATGCTCAGTGAGACGGAGAATGATCTTGAAGCAGTTCCGATGGAGAAGATTCTCGACCAACCCCGTGCCGCACATTACTTTTTGCTTTTCCTGATGCAAAGTCGACAGCATTTTGAGCTGTATTTCTGGCTGCACGTCGAGTATGTGCTCAAACCGCTTCTCGAGGAGCAGAAGTACGGCATTTTCTGGAGTTTGGCACAAATTCTGGAGCAAAAAGCGCGAAATGACTCGCAGGCAGTCACGCTTAGTACCAAGAAAGACCTTCGTGAATCTATCCGCTTGCGCACGTTTGACGACAAGAGTCAGCCTGTCGCCAAGACGTTGTTTGCGAAAGCCCAGCAAGAGATTTTTGTGATGTTGCGCTCGTCATGGTATAACCGTTTCATGAAGAGCAATCTGTACGGAATGGCCCTCAAAGACTCCCAGATCTGTCTCAGTCGCAAGGAGTCAAAAGACGATTCTCCGCCAAAACCAGTGACTCGAACTTTCTCGGCCTTAAACTCCTTTTCGGAGGAATCTGGTGACGAGGACGAGCGAGAGTCAGATCAAGATGTTGTTGACGATTCCTTTTTGTTGCAGGACGCTGGTAATGACGGATCCGCCGCAACATCGCCGATATCAATAGCAGCGTCGTCGACACTTCCAAAAGAAGACAGCGATGGAGACAACAGCGATTCAAGTGAGACAGACTTTGGGAAAATGCTTGATCTCGAGAGTATTATTCGAGTGACCAAGCTTCCAGATGGTCTACAAGTGCATTATCGCCCGCATTACGATGCCCCAGTGGCTCACCACGATGGTGAATCAACCTTCATTGACACAATAGTCATCTTTGAGACAACGATTGAGGCCGATCAGCCGAATCTGGTGATCAAACGAGTTGATGAAGAAGGATCAACCAAAACAGAACGCTCGAATGAGGTGTGCCGACGGATTCGTCCTTTCCTGGTACCCGATGGAAAACTAGTGATCTCAACAGACGCCATGGATGCCCCACCTGACATCCTCTTTTTCTTTCAGCAGAGCGGACGAGATGGGTTTCTTTATGGCTGTGTATTTCTGACCTACTCCGTCGATTCTCTGGCTAAGCGAGCGCACGGTATTTGTTTGCTTTCGCATCTTCCTGTGGTGGACCATCTCCGCCAAGCGCTTGAGTCGCATCTCAACGATCACGACGATACATCTGATTGCATGAAGCGATTGTTTGATCATGATCGATTGCTTCATCTGAAGACGTTGAAGCACCACCAAGACCAAAGTCAGGAGCTCATCATGACATCACCAGTTGCCCCTCCCATATCAGCCGTGGAAACGCACATTGATGTGTCGCTGGAACCTTTCTTTCGTGCTTTTGGCCCAAGTCTGGCCCTTCAGATCATTGCAAGCGCTTTGCTCGAGTGCAGTGTTGTTCTGGTTTCGAGTCAGTTTTCCCAGTTGACGTATTGCGCGGAAGCGATTCGCAGTCTTCTCCGCCCGTTCGCGTGGTGCCATGTATATGCTCCTGTGCTGCCGAAGCAACTACTGTCCTATCTGCAATGTCCAACACCGATTCTTGTTGGTGTTCACAGCAGTTATGTTTCTCGAAGTGATTTGCCGAGCTCTGGCTTCACACTGGTGGCAGATATCGAGCGGTGTGTGGTGGAGTACACTGGCACCCAATCGGTGGCCTGGCGCAACCTTGGTCTTCGAGACGATCGTCGAGAAAGCGACGAGCGAATTTTCATCCCGTGTGCCTTCGAGGCGACAAAACGGGCGATTGACATGCTGTTGACACCGGAACGGCTCAATTTGGATCGCATTGGGGGCATACGCTCGCTGTCCAAGCAAGAGCAGCAGCACTCGTTCCCCAACCAACAGATCCAGAAGTTGTGTTTTGAGCTCTTCAGCTCTCTTCTGGAGGACCACACGAGTGCCTGTCTTGTGGTGGGCGACACCAAAGAGTCGGTCGTGATATTCGATGAGACCCAGTTTCTCTCTTGCCAAAAGCTTGAGGACCACGCGTTTTTCAAGACGCTCATGCGAGCGCAGTGCTTCTCAGAGATCATCAGTGCCCACCGCATTGAAACCATCACAGCCAAGGAAGAGCCGTAGAAGAAGAGAGTCGGCATCATTAGAAACTCAGTCAGCACAAATGGCTGCACTGGATAGCCACAGTGCTGTGTTAAACTACTCTCTTGTACACCACCTCAGTCGTTGTTTTGAGCTGCTTTGCCGTGAATTCTAGTTCTTCTTCTTGCTCTGCTTCTGCTTAGATTTGCTCTTCTTGTTCTTGTGCTTGATCTTGTTCGCATCATGAGGTTCGTGATGATCCTTGCCGCTGGCAGTAGGACTGTTTGTGGCATCCTGCTCGTTCTGCTGTTTCAATCGCTTCATGAGCTCTAATTCTCGCTGTTTCTTCTCTTTTTCCCTTTGCTTCTTCTCTTTCACCAGTTTTTCTTGCGCTTTGCGTGCTTTCGCACCTGCGAGCTTGTGTTCAAGTTGTTCTGCCATCAGCTGCCAGTTGCTGTTCAACGCCGCAAAGACAGCCACATCGCAGTTGCATTTCTTGACGATTTGACACTTTCGCAGCACACCTTCAAAGAGGAACCCAAGCGAATGCGCTGCTTTTCTCGCGCGCACATTGTGACCGTCGCAGCGCCATTCGACGCGCCGGTATCCGAGCTCAAAGAGGTGTTTGAGCACTAGTAGCACCGCTTCCGTGTTGGCCAGTGAGCCTTGAAACGCCGGAGTGTACCAGACATTAGCGATTTCGATTCGCAGGTTCTTTGGCGAGTTGTTCACCAGCGACATCATGCCGATGATCTTGTCGCTTTCGACATCGCACTGAGTCGTGTTGCATTCGTGGCGTCAAAACAAGGAGGATCATATTCCTATCAAGCAACCACACCAGCTCACCACAACAAGATGGAGTTCATCGTCGCCTTCTTGACAGCAAGCGGATCGGAACGCCTCCACACTCTTGAAGGGTCCGTGTTCCAGGTATCTCCAGATGAACTCATTCTCGTTGTACTCTTCGTCTCCATAGATGCCTCCTCTGCAAGGCATTCCCGACAGCACCACCAGTCAGCGTCACCACCCAAGACAAAAACTGCGCAAAACTGACTCACTGAGCGCTTCCATTCGAGATGCTGAAGAGCGTCTTAGCGTCTTGCTCCACCTTCAACAGGCGCAACTGCACCAGCGTACCAGTCAGTTTCTGGCCGAAAGTAGGTTTGCGCGGCAACGTGCGCGCTTTCTCGAGCAGTTCGTCGTAGATTTCAGGCTTTTGCTCGCCAAATTCGGCCGGCATGCCGATCTGCTCCTGTTTGATGCGATCGAAGGACCCGCCATAGTACAGAAGCAGAAACACTGTGCCGATCGTCGCCACAAACACGACGCTGCCAGCAACAATCCCCCAAGTCACCGCTACCGTCAGTCCAAGCATGCTGAGTTGTTGTTGTTTGGCTTCGTACTTAGTAGGGTGATTGTGACAACCAGTACAAGTCAATCAATCAGCTTGTGAGGATAATAGTGCGAATTTCAGCCAATCAGCGTGAACTCCCCAGCAAACAGCCATGAACTCCACACAGGCTCCTTCACAGGTAGTGCGGCCACCCGAGAAAGGTGCCTTCCCGCTCGACCACGAGGGCGAATGCAAATCCTTCATGCAGGTGAGAAAAGGTGGCTCTCTCATGTTGCAACTCTCACGCTCTTGGAGAACCGAACGGACCTGAATTCAACCGACTGGGGCGCTGTAGGCGTTTCTGACATGCATGAAAGAGCACAAGTCGCACCACATTGAGTGTAAACACTTGTCCAAGCGGTATCTCGAATGTCGAATGGACAAGTGAGTATTAAATAGACAGCTTCTCGTCGGCCCTGCGAGTTGTTGCATCGCTGACGCTTTCGACTCGTCCGCTCGTTAGAGGACTGATGCAACCGGAGAAACTCGAACACTTGGGGTTTCACGAGAAGGGCATGACCAAGTCACGCGCCCATTCGGCCACGTTAGAGGGCAAGAAAGAAGGTGCCTCTCAGAGTGTGCATTTCATGGATGACAAGGTCGGAATCACTGGACTGATCTCTGGTGCGGTGCGCAGGGGAAGGATTTCTGGCCGGACTCGGTGTCAAAGGAACACGTTACGACGCCGAACGCAAGTAGCACATGCCAAATCAGCCACCGTATCAGCAACAAAGCCCATCGAAGTGCCAACTCACTCCGAAGACAGAGTCTTTGGAGTATATCCACACAGCCATCGCTTCACGAGTTGGCTGCTAGTTCCAGTTCCAGAATCCGAAGTTTGAGCGCCGAGATCTCGGTCGCAGCGTTCTTGGCGTTGGTTTTGAGTTGTTCTTCGAGCACTTTGACGCGAACACTCAGCAGAGGATCTCCTTCTCGTTGCGAGGAAGGTTCCCGTGATTGCTCGCCCGCTTCTTCGCCTCGAATGGCCACCATGTTCTCGAATCTGCGAATAACCTCCTCCTGCATCCGAATGGTTTGCTACATCCGTCGCAATGTCACCAACGTCACTCACTCCCGTATAGTCATTTGATCTCTTGGACGGAAGCTTGAATACCTTATACACCATCGCTTTCTGCTTGTCGCGCTGAAGCCTTTGGATCAATGCTGCCTGCACCAGATGAGCTTGCTCCAGCTCGCGACACCGTTGCTTGTGGTCAAGTCGGGGATGTAACGCTGTCAGTACACCAGTCACAACAACCGATTGCATTTCTGTACACTCACTTCCACCTCTTGGTGTTGCCGTTTCTCTTCCTCTGACTGAAGCAATTGCTGCTTCAGATCCTTCAGTTCCACGTCTTTTTCGTGCAGCTTGGCAATCAGAATCTGCGCGCGCTTGTTGATCGGCACTTCCGCTTGCACTTTTTCCGTTTCTTCCAAACGCTGCGTCAGTGTGTGGATGACTTCGTCTCGTCGTTCCACTTCTCTCTGAGGGCAAGGTCAAAGATCAGCAGAGATCAGTGAGAAGATGAGGACACCAACGTGGCGTATGGATGCAGCACCTTGAGAGCCACCAACTCAACGCCACAGGCTTTGATAGCGCTCGTGCGGCTATCCACATCTTTTTGTAGTCGCTCAATCAGGTGACGCTTTGAAACCAGCTCCTCCTGCAAATGAACCATTTGATTCCGCAACAAGTCATCGACAACCAGCTGTGGCACTGTTTCGTTTGCCGTGTTTTTGTGTAGACGAAGCTGTTGCACTTTGCTGGGCGTCTGCGTGGTCGGAATGTCAAGCGACGCTTCGCTGTTTGGGTCTCCCATCACGTGTGCCTGCGCCTCGTTATCTTGCTCCGGAGCTGCCGTCGCCACAGCAAACTGCACGCTCAACACCTGAGCGATCACGCTGAAGAGACCAGCCTCGTCGCAGAAAGAAGCCACCGGGTGGCGGAGCAATCCCCTCATGATGGCACCCATCCATTGGGGCTCCTCTGCGTTTTCCATTGAGCTTCGATTTGTGCAGAGGATTCGGCGTTTGCCTGCGAGCAGTCGATAGTCCTCAAAGGTCTGGCGGTCTTTCCAATAGCGAACCTGAGCTTTGATGGCTCCTAACGGCAGCACTGACGCTTTCTCGGCAGGAGCAGTGTTGTCGATCAGTCTAAGAGTTTCCCAGATGTCAATTGGCCCAATCTCAAAACGCGTGCCTTGGTTTCTATCAGCGAGCGGTACCGTGACGTTGCCAAAGCCTAGCAGGGCTGGACCAGTTCTCTGTGAGTCGTCTCGTGCGGAGTAAATTGCAATACTCACGCGAAGGCATTCGCCTCGGGGCAAGTCGAAGAGCAGAGGGAAACGCCATTGGCACTGCGCTGACTCTTGCACGGGTGCCATCAGACTGAGACCGGTTACAGCCGACGCAGAGTGACATGTCGATGGCAACTCCAGGTCGTTGATAGATTTCACAAGTACAAAACAGTCATGAAGCTGGTCCTCCAGTTTGGCGATGACCTGGCGATCTGCTTCTTCGCTCGACGGAAAGAGTTCCAATCGCAGAAAGCACAGGAGGTGGTGATTGGTGGTGTTTGCTGTAAGCCACTCTCTCGACACTGTGAGGCATTCGACGATGACTTCTAGTTTCTGTTCACGATCGGCCCCATCGACTGCGCTGTTTCAGACGCAGAGGTCGAGAATGAGACCCCGAGACTCCCTCGCACCCAGCCCAGACGAGCCAACCTACCTTGCGTGCACTCGAAGTCCCAGCCAGATCATCGGTCGCGGTATCTCTCCCAGAGAAGCCTTTTTCGCCGGAAAGATGAGCCGCACTCGCCGCTCCTCGTGTGCCGATGCCTTTATGACGGCAGCAAGCGGGATCATCGCATAGGCCAATAGAGCGTCTTGTGTGGCATTTCCAGCTTGCCGCACCACCAAATCAACACGAAGAGCAGCGACGCTGTCGTGGTTTTGCGGCGGTCTCTCCTGTTCAAACTCTTGCGGAATTGAGACCACAAGCATCTCGTTCCAGACAGGTCCAAAGGTCTTCTCGGCAACTCGAGTGGCTGCATACGTCGAGTAATTGGGGCCATACACAATGCGTTCCTCAGGAGACAGCACGCGATACTCGAGTTCTCGTGACGGCTTGCGCGTCAAACTCACCACCAGCCACGTGTCTGGTGCTATCTCGTCTTGATTGAACGGGAAATGTTCGAAAAACTGACCGAAATGCACGCTCACCAACAGCAATCGCCGCGTCGAGGTCGCCGAAGCGCTGAATGGTCTGCAGCCAGCGTTCCACTTTGAGCGACAGTTGTGAGAGAGCTCCAATGACATCAACGGATCTTACCGGAAGCGAATCTGGTTGGGTGCCTCTGTCTCCTGCCCGCAAGCTGCAGGTCGAAGCGCGGCGTCATCACGCTGCTGTTGAGCCATCGACCGGTTCCGAAGGATCTTTAAAGGTCGCGAGCGAAAAACTGGTTGGATACAGTACCTGAAGCGGTTTTCCGCCCACAAGATACGCCCAGCACCAAGCGCCGTGGCCAACGACGATGAGTGAGAGCCCCTATCGTGCGATTCCCGTAGACGGTGCCGGCGACGCAGCAGGAGCAGCTTCACTGCGAGACGACGAAGACCAACAACAGCTGCACGCCGAGTTCCATTACACGCTCGTGTTTGTCAACACCAAATGCCCTGAGTACGACCGCTCGCTGGATCGACGCATTTCGTTTGCCGAAGCGCGAGAGATCCTCCGCTGCGTGACATCGGGAGGACGCGAGAAAGAGAAAAGAACGCTTCGTGAGTTTCAACAGGGATGGATCGAGAAGTTCCGCACCAGCACACCCATCGACACGGACACCGTGCCTTTTCTCTACTTTCAAGAGGTTGGTTGTCAGACTTGAGCTGTGTTACACTGAGTTCATGGCACTGACACGATGGTCTCCGCAGCTATTTCGCGAGGTTATCATTCAGCGGTTCGATGCGATCGATGGTCTGTACATGCGCACATTCACTTCGGAGGACCAGCGCCATATCATCCTAGCGCTGCGATCCTCCAAGGCTCTGCTCGCCGCTACTGCTCATCGCATGAACACCAAGATCCCAATCATGACAGAAGTTGATCCCGGAGAAAAGTTCTGGGCTGACGCCGAGCGCAGCGAACAGGAAAGTAGAATATGGACCAAGGCCGACGCGCAAGAAGAGCTGTATCGCATGTTTCTTGCTGGGTTGATCCCGACAGAGGAAGCGCAAGTTTTTGATGACGAGACCCCGTCGATGTGGTCGAAACGCCTGAACGCGTTACTGCGGTTTTCGGATCCTACTGTAGCCGCAATTGTCGCCGATCAGCAAAAGCATGCAGCCGCAGGAGACAACAAGCAGCTTTTGTTCTTCCTTCCCTTCCGCAATCGTCCTTGCCTGCAGTATCTGTATCGTCATATCGATTCCGATGCAACCCCTGCCAATGGCGTAATGCCCTTTCGGATTGTCGACAAGATCCGACTCACGAAAGGCGTCATTGACGCGGAGTTCGACTGCGATTCACTCGTCAAGTTCCAGATCCTGGCCAACCACTTCTGCACCCACACGTATGTCACCAACTCTGTCGACACTTCGATTGCAGCACTGCGCCATATGTGGGGTAGCATCTGGAGTCCATTTCGATGTGTTTTGCAGTTCAAAGTCGCCACTTTGAGCGAATTCTTCTTCTTTCAACCGCTGGTGCACATTCGAAACTACTTTGGGGAAGAATTAGCCATGTGTAAGTGCTGTCACTCGGTCTCATCCATCGAGATGATTTGAGTCTCATGATCTGCTTTGTGGTCACCAGACTGCGCGTTCACGTCTTGTTATGCACAACATCTTCAATTGCTTTGTGTGGCAGCCATCGTGCTGTTTGTGGTGGAGCTCGTGCGACCACAGCAACAAGTGGTCCTGTGCTGTCGGATCGCGTTTTGTCTTGTCAACTGCCTCTTCATCCAGCGCTTTGTGCGCAGATGGCTGTTTCAGGAGAGTCTTTTGGCGACGTCCTGGGGTGTCAACACAAGCGACGGACCCGAATCCAACGATTACATCAAATCAGCGCGCCCTCAATTCCGCGGTGAAATGCGCTTTAGCGAGATCACCCATCGCATGGAGCTCTACACATCTCCATCTGTGCAGGTGATCGACGGTGGGAAGAAGGTCGCTTTGACTGATGAACTGACTTCAAGCTTTCCTCTTGGCGTTCTAGCGATTAAAGAAGACCATATCCTGTTTGCTGCTCGCGTTGGTTGTGGCAAGTCTCTTCGTTGCTTACATGTTGCTCATGAGGTTTTGTGCGTCGCATGGCATGAACTTCTATCTCATCCTCGCGCTTTCCACCAAATTCATGGCGTGGCCGCTCTCTATGATCTGCAAAAGCCTCAACGAGTGGGAGAATTACCGGACTCAGGACGAATATGACGTCATGCTGACGCTCAAATGTGAGACTTCGCTGCATGATCAGCCGTTGCGCTGAACATTTCTAATGTGTCGTGTTGCGGGTGTATGACCAGTTGCACTGGTGCAGACCGCCAATTCGTACGGAGTCTTGTGGTACCTCACTTTTGTTGCTCCGTGGACCAGCGAAACGTGCCAACGTGTCACTCTGCCAGTGTTGGAAATGCCGTGCTTTGGAGAGGCAGCTTCGCTTCTGCGCACGTTGCTCCTAGTGGACTTGGTGCTTTCCGCACTGGAGCTGCGGCACGCTCTCTGGGAGGCTCTATCGTCAGAGATCACGCGTTTTGCACTCTGCTGGCTGTCCTTGTCAACCGCTTCACCAATTGCGAGTCATGAAGCCACGAGTGTCGGTCCCAGCAGTGACAAGTCCCTGGAAAGGCTACTCGTTCATCAAGTGTCACCCGCACTGAAGGAGATTGAGACAGAGTGGGGGTTGGATCCGTATGACGGCGTGCTCTTCGACTACGCTCAGATTTTCGGAAGCTTTGGCCTGATCACATGGTTTGCGGCGCTCTTCCCACTCGGAAGTCTCTACTCATGGATTGTGGTGGTGTTGCAGATCCGCATTGACTCCTTCAAGCTATGCTTCAACACCCAGCGACCATTTCCAACTCCAGTCGACTCCATCGGCAGCTGGAAAGTGTTTCTGCAAGTGCTCAGTGTCGGAAGTGTCTTGCACAATGCCGCCATCGCCACCATGCTTGCGCTCTCACGAGATGATGACTGGACTGCACAAAGGGCAGAAGATACACCAAACGTCTTGTTCTCTCTCTTCATGGGTGCCCGACCGGAAGACTCGAGTATTGCCAGTGTGGAAGAGACAGCGCTCGAGTTCTTTTGTGTGTTTATTGGGCTCTGGATGCTGATGGCGCTGGAAGACCCGGAAGAGCGATCGATGCGCAAGCGACTGTTTTTCCACGCCAAAAAGCTCTCGTTCCTCGAGAACAAGTACATTCTGAATGTCGATCGCATCTCCGACGACATCAGAGACTCGTTGCCTTGTGGTGCCGTGTTTCTCAACGGTGTTCGAGCGTTCGTGGTGACCGGAAACAAGGAGGAAGAGGATGAAGCGGAGGAAATCATCGACGATTTGGCCCATTTCCAGCGCAAATACAACGAATTGGAGCGCGAGATCATCAAGTTGAGACCGTCACTGGCTTCTCGCGAGCGAATCGACAGCATCGTGCTCGATACTGGCATCGAAGCCGAAGGCAAAGCCAGTGAAGATCAGTATTTGGCTGTCGCTGGTGGAGACGACGACTGCGGTATCGGTCGCTTGACCATTGAGGTGCAGAGCATCAACATCCTACCCGTGATGGACACAATGTCCAAAACAGCGGATCCATTCGTCACTGCCCGGGTTCAACCCCACTGCAGTTCGAGTTGCCCTCCGACCAAAGCAAAGACCCAGAACACCTCAGTCATCAGGAAGACGCGCACCCCCGAATGGAATGAGTTGCTCTACTTTCGACTCCCTGATCTCAACGCCAAAGTGTTTCTGACGGTTTTCGACTGGGAGCGCATGGGCGACAACCGTAGGATTGGCTCGTGCTCCTTGTCTGTCGCCGACATTCTGAAGCGCATGCGCTATGGAGCCGACTCATCCAGTGCAATTGGATCAACGACGGCCACCACTCAACACTCGAGTAGTGGTGCTGCTACGACTACATTGGCGAGAGAAGCCAGCGACGAAAGCGGGAACACGGACGAAGACGATCCATCGCGGATGGTACCGTTCTCTTTGCCTCTCGAGATGACGGAAAAGCTGTACAATTCGTTGCGCTCAGATCTCGTGAAATACGGAGCTCCGAAGCTTGCGATTCGTGCGGGAGTATGTCTGGATGCTGTTGGCAAGAAGCTCTTTGAGCAGCAGCTCGTCAGTCAGCAGATTGAGTACCTCAAAGAGCGAGAGAAACAGTTCTTCGAGTGGAAGTGAACATTCCCGTAAACGACAGCAAACGATCGAAAGAGCGAAGTGAACAACGTGCCCAATTCATTTGAACTTGATTAAAAGATCGACGCAACTCACACTCCACACCACTCACCACACACGCACACACACGCACATCGACTCACCTCGAGCATTTACTTCGCCACCCATCTACTATCAATACGATCTAGGAACTAAGAACTACTCAACAGACAAGTCAACTCACCGACACATGTACAGATCGGCATGAGGCGTCTGCGAGGACTGGGACTCCGTCATAAAGCTTGCCAATGTCGCGTTGTTCATCCGACGAACCATGTTGGCAGACGTCGGCACTTCATTCAAGTTCATAGGGACGTCGGTGTGTCGGTTGTAGCGACGCATGAGATACAGCATGCAAATGGTCGGGAAAATGAACGGAATGAGATTGTTGATGACGGCCAGCGTCAGCACAGATACTCGCACTTGGTACTCGGACATGAGCTGCCCAGTGATGCGCAGAATATCCGAGAAAACAATCACGACGACCGTCAGCATCAGTTGGCTCAGTGACTTATCCACACTATCGGCAGGCACAGAGCCCTTTGCGAGCAAAAGGCGTCTACGCAGACGCATTCCTTGGTACAACAGCAGCAATCCATAGCCGAAGATGACTCCAATACCACCGTAGGTACAGATGACACGGAAAATGCTATCGTGGAAGAAGACCCAGCCCTGTGGGTCGTCCTTGTACTGGGAAAGCACAACGATGAGTGTCACACCCCATAGCAACAACAATCCATTGAAGACCATCACGACCGTCGTGATCTTCCGTCGCTCAAACGATTGGCCAGCTGAAACGACTTCACTCCAGCAAATCGATAGAAAAGATTTGCAAATGGACTGCAGCAGCATTGGGAACACGCGGAGGAAATACATTGCTTTCCACGTCATGGCGCCCGGATTCGACAGCAACTCGACAGCCGGCGGGAACTGCATGACGATGGACAGCAAGAGAATCACATGAAACACGCGTTTTCGCAAAGACGACTCGAAGCGAAAGTGTTGAACTGTCATGTACACAATCACGAGAGCCAACATGCTGTATAGTGTGATGGACAACTGCGCACTCAGTCGAAGCTCAATCAGCGTCGGGTCCATCGGTGGCTGGGTCTCATAGCCCATGTCGGACGAATCACTCTCTGCTACCATGGGTCCCTGAGACCCGGCGTTGGCGCCGGGTCTCATAGGCATACCAGAACCAGAGCTGGCATTGGCTTCAGGCAATCGTCGACGCATGTGATGGGAATGACTCGGCTCTGCTTTAGACACGAACAATTCCATCCATTCGCCAGCCAAGTGCGTTGGGTCGGTTAGTTTTCTCTCGTGAGTCTGCTCGATGACTCGAATTGCCTCTCGAATCGCACTGTGTCACCACGCAAAAAGGTCACTTGGCAGTGGCGTTGGGGGCTGGCGGTTCTCGTTCTGACTCTGGCGAAGGACTTGGACTGGGACACTGCTTCTGCTCTGTTCTGTGCTCTCTCAATCCAGTCTACTACTGTTTTCTGCACTGCTCTCTGTCTCGCGCGCGCTCTCTCTCTGTTGGGGCTGTCGAGTCACAAACCAACTGGTCCCTTCAAGCCCCAGGTCCAGGTGAAAGGGGTGGCAGGGGATGGAACCTGCACGCGATGTAAAAGCCCTCCAATCGCTCACCAGATGGAGCAAATGTGTTAAGGATAAACCAGGGTCCCCCCACCCATCGACAGGCCAGATGGCTGCCAAGAGAGCGACAGGAATCAACCAGGAATCCATGCTCAGCTGCTTTGTGACATCGCTTGAACGCTACTAAGTACGAAAAGCAAGGGCTGAGTTGTGTGCACCACACCCAACTCGCCCTCAAACACAAGATGCGGGGTTGGGGTGAGAGTAGTTCAAAGTGATGATGGATTGCAGGCGTTGATCGCTTCAACCAACCAGTGGAAGCGGCGGCGATGGGGCTGCTCTCCGGTCTCTTTTGATGGCTCTCTCGCACTGGATTCCTTCACCGAGTTCCCACCACCAGGCGCTTTTGTAGAGAACCAGCGAACGCAACTTGGTCAAATGGAACTCTGCATCCATCAAAAGCGTTGAAGAAAGCAGTGATGGGCTGGTTGAGGTCAATGCTCTCATCGGCCCCTCACGATATTTTGCTGTAAGACCTTCCGCGCAGGATCGCTACATGACGAGAACTCTGTTTGACTCGGATGCAATCTGTCGACAGAGTCGAATCAAACTGCACCCAAAAAGCTCAATGGAGTCATGGAGCCATTGCCCGTGGAATCGGACCGAGTCTTCTGTCAGTAAACGAGTGTGTTGTGAACTCGCATCTTAATGAACAAGCAAAAATGCTCCCATCCGAAGATCACTGTGAGGTGTTGCAAGTGCAATTGGGTCTGTTGATCGCAAAGTTGGCTGTGTGTGACCAGGTAGTAGCGAAATGGCCTCACTTTCGTGGATCCCAGCTTGTTTTTGAGACGGTTTCGAGACAAACTGCCACCCAGAAGGCAGTCTCTAAGCAGCACATGGTGCGCCCACATGGACTTCCGTCTGGCCAAGAGAGTCATTGCACTACAAGTTGGCTATCTGAAGTGAGAAAATCTTCAGCCCATGAATTGAGTTGATTGAGTGTTTGCGGCCAAGTTAGCTGATTTGAGGTGCAGGGCACTCCCAATAATTCAGAGAGCTTTCCAGCCACATTGGTTTGATGGATGATCTACACACAGATAAGAACCATGCCTGCTCCTTCACAATGTCTGTGGGTCGTTTGGAGTACAAAGAGACCGTGAGACAACGCGGACCTGTTAGTCTTCCTAGCAACACAACGAAGCACACTGCTGTGAATTGCATCACGCACTCACATGTGCATTCGTTTGTTGAACCGACTGCTGTCGTGCAGGGAGGACGATGCACACTTCGATTGCACTGATGAACATCATCTTGTGGGAAAACCTGAGCATTAGTCACATAACATTAAGTGCGCAATCGATGGGCGTCAGAGAGGAGGCGTCCAAGAGCGCTCTCCAGACTGCTACTTCGCCATCAACAAAGCTGTTGTTGGTCGATGAAACCTATTCACGGAAATGGCCTGAAGAATTGCATATCTGATCATCCTGCGTTGAAGTGTGACGGGTCGTTTCGTGGTCATGGGGGCAGCTTTGGCTTCGCATGGACTTCAGGACCACCGACATCGCCATTTGCTGCGCGAGTATGTCAATCTAAAGCGAAGGACACTGGACGAGTGCTACTCCATCTACAAAGGCAGTCAGGACCCTGATACCAGTGAAGATGTGGCGTTGCCGTCAACCGCGGTGCTTGCGAACGCCACCAGTGCAAGTGGTTCCTCGTCGACACATGGGTCATTTGCTGCACTCGCGGTCAGCAACAGCAACGCCAATGCGACGTTGTACCCGAGAATGCTGACTCTGTCGCAGTTTGAAGAAGTTTTTGGGATGCTGGTCGCAGACGCAGAGCCACATTTCAAAGTACGCCTGTGCTTCGGAGCCTGCTCGTACTGCCAGGTCTGGATGATCTCACCAACTATTGCCACTGCAGTTCTTCCAAGTCAATGGACCGTCCAAGGAACTTCGAACCGTCTGCGCGCCACAAGTATTTTGTGCCATTGCAATGCTGATGCAGGCCGATTTGCAGTCCAAAGTCTCATTCATTCTCCAGCTGTATGCGGAAGGGATTCGTGAGTGGCCACCACAGACCTGCAAGGTTTCGGTTCCGTTGAGGATCTTGCTACAATGCTATAGCTCCCACGCTTTCCTATGACAAAAAGCGTTTGCTTCTCAAGGACTATCTCACAGCACTACATCGACTGCTTCGGCTTTCCGACGCGTTTCCAAAAGAGTTGTTGGTGGCGATTGAGGTAGGTGGGATGATGATGATGACCTTTAGGATTATCACCATCTCTCATTTCTGGACGATCCAAAGCGAGTGTTCTGGAAAGACGAATCCACAGGATCAACGCCATTACGCGAGTTCCAAATGCTCTGTTTCACTCACGTGCGCATTTGTGGTCATTTGCACGAGATTCAGATGCTGTTGTATGGTACGATCGCGAGCATTTTCACTACTCTGTCCACATGAAATGGATTGTGCACTAATGTGTCTCATCACGACTCGATAGATCACTTGGTGGCTCCTCAAAAGGAACTGCGACGGCGTCTTACGTTGAACTTGGACCATTCAGGTGACAGCAAAGAAGAAGCAGCCGCCAAGTCCTTTGTCCGCTCGACGACGCTCCCCATTCTCATGAACGAGATGGATGGGTTCGATCTTCCGCTTTGGACGGGGCGAGCTCGCGATCTTTTACACTGGTCCAACAACTCTTGCGCGGATTCTCCGATTGAGATGGCTCCGAGCGTGTCTTGTTCGCATGCGCTAGAGGAAATGGCTAAGCTGGCGCAGGCGTTTGTTCTCGTCAGAGACGGAGAGACGCACGACACTGTAGCAAGTGTCGAACTGTTGACCAGCGACAACTTCGTCGAGTGAGTGCGCGCGTTTGAATGACTCTTCAACACTTTGATGATCAGTCGTCTGGATTCCCTTTCTCGCAGACTGTTCGTCACGCTCATTGTGAGCGAGCAAACGTCAAAGTACTCCCCTCCCTTGCGACATCACGTGGAGAAGGCCATCCAAATGCTCGACGCCATTAGTCTGAAAGAACTGATCCAGTGGTTGCGCAAGAGGAACCAGAACACGTACGAGTGCTTTCAGAGCGCCCACGCTGAAGAGTTTCTCTTTAATGTGGTGCTGCAATTCGCTTCGGGTGCCTCTCACTTGGCGTTGTGCGAACACGAACACTGTGTAGCCGTCGTAAGTGTGTTCGACGTGTTGCACTGGATTCTCGACGACGTCTCAGTGCTGAGTAGGAGCAACTTGCGAGTCTTGCTGCTGTGTACCCTCCGTGACGAGAAACCTGCGGTGTGTGTTCACAGATGGCAAGCAGCTTCTTCGTCTTTCAGAGACGTTTGCTTGCACTCAGGCATGGATCGACCCCAGCAACTGCTCCATCATCTTCGGGTTCCTCATCATGAAACTGAAAAGGCTTCAAGGGGTTCTTGTGAGTTTTCCGTTCTCAGAGTTGGAGTCCAATCGCATTCTGAGGTCCGAACACTTTCAGTCCTTTCGTCACGGCGCAGTTGCAGAGCTTGACAGTACGACGTGTCTCTGTGGTTGTCGTAGTGTCAATCACTTTGCGCGTTGCTTTGCGCAGACACAGGCCGTTGTGCGATTCAACACTCCAGCATCCGACTTTGCTTTTCTAGCTCCTCTCTCGGACGCTTCAGCTCAAGCCATGCTCGATGCGTGCCCTCTTGTTGATGCGGATCTTTCTCTGGCGAGTGCAATCGAGCAAATGGTCGAGAGCCAGAGCCCTCGCGTGTACATTACGAATGACGGCAAGATCGTTGGAGTTGTACGAGCCATCGATGTGATGCTGCTTCTGCTCGACGAACGATAGAGATTTAGAGTTGGTGACAAAGCGCTCTATTGGAGAAGGCACCAATTCTACGAGATTTCGAGGATGAGATTGTTTCTCTTGCCCACCCGAATCAGCAGACACTTGTCGTCCAAAAGCATCTCGGCTCCAAGAACAAGTCGCTCTGACGTCACACGTTCATTGTTGAGGTACACGCCCCCGCCTTTGATCAAGCGACGCCCTTCCGCTAATAACATGTCGTCAGAATCACGGAATCAAATCTGGTAATTCTCTTATCCAAGAGTTGAAGACAGCAAAAAGTACTAACCTTTTGATGGACAAGCACCGCTCTTGAGCATGATGTCTACAAAAGGGCAACCGACGACTTCATTTCGTGCCAAAAGACAACGTTTTGCATCTCCTGCCATTGTGAGCACTTGATCAGCGTTCAAGGTCTGCCTTTTGTCGCCAAAGAGAACTTTGGTGGCATTGTGGGCCGTCTTCAGTGCTTTCTCGCCATGCAGTAGGCGCGTGATGTTATCTGTCGAGCACATGAGAGTCAACAACAAGTCAAGTGATCAAAACCACGACAAAGCTTCTCACCGGCCAGCACACGCTGCGCCAGTCGCTTCTCGGGAGCTAGTTTATGTTCCTCCACGATGTCTCGGATGTCTCTAAGATCCAGGAACGTGAAACTCTTGAGCAGACGCTCGACGTCGGCGTCGTCTGAACGAAGGAAAAACTGGTAGAAGTCAAACTGATTGAACCGCGTCCAAGTCGTCTGTTAGCCCGAGGTAACGACGCCAAGAAGCAGGAAAACCCAAGTGATCGCTTACGACAGGAGTCTTGGCGGAGTCCAACCAGATTGCATTGCCGGCTGACTTTCCAAACTTTTCACCCTTCGACGTAGTCAGCAAGGGAAGCGTTACACCGACGACATCCTGATCATAACACCGAGTCAGCACCAACGTTGGATCCACCTGCTGCAGTCTTTGGCCTAATGACCAACTCTCCGACCTTTCCAGTTGTCTTGCGAACCAAATCGCACCCGGACGTGATGTTCCCCCACTGGTCACTTCCTCCAATCTGAACGTGACAGTTGTAGTTGCGATACAGATGCAGAAAGTCATACGCCTACAGCTCCGCCAGCAGCCACCGTTCGTTAGTAAGCCAGCGCCAAGTTTCAACAAAGTTGCGTGCAATGAGAGCCTAGATTTCCACCTGGAAAAGTTGATACGAAAACTCCAAAAAGCTGATGCCTTGGTCCGATTGCAGACGCTTCTTGACGCTCTCGCGTTGCAGCATAGCGTTGACTCGAAAGTGCTTGCCCACATCGCGCATCCAGTCCACTACAGAGTAGCTCGCGTGCCAATCAGCGTTGTTGCACACCACGGCGCCCACTTTGGGACAGTCAAAGTCCACCACGTTGCGAAGACCCTGCATGAGGTGACTGGCGTTGCGGTTCACGACGTCAGTGGTGAGTAGACTACGCTCTTCGGATTTGCCACTGGGGTCGCCGATCATTCCGGTGGCGCCACCAACCTGAAGCACGTTGCTGTCTGTTAGCATGGAGAGTGTATAGACGCCAAGAGATTGAAGACACATGCATACACACACAAAACCAACGCACCAGCAGAAGAGGTCGCACGCCAGCCAGTTGGAAGTGACGCAAGGCGATGGCTGTGAGCAGATTGCCGACATGAAGCGATTCCGCGGTGGGGTCAAAGCCACAGTATACGGAAGGAGGAGCAGAAGACGAAGACGAAGACGAAGACGAAGAAGAAGAAGAAGCCAGTAACTTGTCCAGTAATGCGCCGGCATCCTGATGAGTCACCGATGCCAGCAATCCGCGCGCTCGAAGCACATCAAGCGCTTTGCTCATGACGGATTTGAGACACTTGCTCAACGGTTCTGCGGTACATGGTACCAAGTGAAGGCCACCTTGTTTTTGAGAGTTCTTAAAAGTGGGTGCAGATCCGTTACAGAATACGTTTGACTTCTAAGCTCCGTCTTAAGTACGAAATCTGCCAGAATGCGACCACAACCAATACGACTGCTTCAAGACAGGCCCACCATAAGATTCGTCTGTGCGTGCTGTCAATCACTGCAAAAGCCACAACAGTCGGTCAGTTGATTGTCCACTCAATCTCAGAGGTTTCCGTACCTTCGTGGTGGTAGCGACGGATAGACTTCATGTAGGCCTGGGTGTCCATAACTTGATCCAGATTCGCCGCCAACTCGTACACCATATCTTCCAGTTCCAGCGCCTGTTCTGCTCCCATCGCAACACTCTCAGTTATCTTCATAACTTTCCATGGTTTTATTGTTTTTTCATCACTCAACTGATCTTGGTGGCATCGGCGTTCGAGAGCACATCGTGGGTTGGATCGTCGGCATGAAACGAGAACCCCACCACCACATCACCGGCTGAAGCAATTGTGTTTTTGAAGCATGTAGTGTGCACACCTCCTTCGTCAACGGGCGCCAGAAATCGCCCCGATGCTCCTTTAGAAGAGTACAGCACTTGGTCCAAAGGGTTGCGTAGCTCCACTTCGAGCGAGTCCGCCACACCCCGCAGCACTTCATAATTAAGAGAGATTCCCTGTTTGAATTTCTCCGCATCGATCGAGAAGCATTCTACGGAAGAAGCCGACACTGTCGCGTGCACTGCGTCGCCGCGGGGCATCCACAGCGCCATCCAAAGCGATGCCAACGCCACCACCATCATACTTGCTGTGTCAGAAAGATTTGCTTCACTGGATGCCTTGAGGTGGTCCACACACTTGACTTGCTCCATACAAGTACGAATTGTAATCCCCCTCAATACAAGATCCCTTTGTCAATCAAACCGACGTGAAATGCTAGCAGAACGACGACTACTTGATCGGTTGTTTGCGGCCCACGCAGCGTTTTCCATTTGCTCCGGAGCGCTCTGCTTTCTGGTTCCGCACTCGACGCTTTCGCCAATTCTAGGAGACGCCAACAATACGCACTTTGCCCACGAGTTCATTCGGCTTTACGGTAGGTGGCACATGGTCTTCGTGGCGCCCTGTTGTCACGTGTTTCAACTGACATCTTGGTCCACAGGAGCTTTGACGTTGGCTCAGGGATGGCTCGTGTGGCGAACACGACTCGTGAGTGATGCTCTGATCCGCCGAACATTTTGCCAGGCTTATTGCATCTGCTTCTCGCTCCAAGCACTTGCACTCCTCCGTGCACAGTTTTCAGCGCCCGAGACGCATTCGACGCTCCACTGGTTCAACATTGCGTTTTTGGCGAGTCTTGGTGCAGCGTACGGCTATTTCCTGTTTTTCAGACCCATCAAAGCCTTTGAACTTCCAGGTCTGCAGAAAGCTGATCAATAACATCAACAATTGTATTTGGACAACGTCCACGAAGCTCTTTGCCGCATCTACACAACAGTCTGACTGTTTTCTCAAGCCTTGTTGTCCTCGGCTGGCGATGGTTGCGCATCCTTCGTCTTTTTGGATAAGATGATGCTGTCAGCAGCGGATTTTGAAGTGGGATCTGTGCTCAGATCTATCACGGTCGGCGGCTGTGTGGCTAAAGGAGCAACCGAGACACCACCTCCTGCGCTGCTTGATGCAGTCGCTGTGATAATAACTGGGGTGATTCGTCGCTTTTTACGTGCTTGGAGCGTGTTCACAGCAGGAGAACTGTTGTGTGTCAGAGGGTTCGGATTAGACTTCGTCGGAATTGACTCGAAGGCCTTTCGAAGTGGAGACTCGACGAAATGAGGGGCACCACTGGGCGATGCGGACTGTGCCGCGTTGCTTGCAGCAACAACAGACTGTGTGGGTTGAGCAAGATGTTGTTTCTTCTTGATCACGGTGGGGTTCTTGGAGTCCTCATTCTTGAGTTTCTTGCGCGTTGGCTTGGGAGCCACCATCATCGATTTGGCTTTGGCCCGCACCATTTCCATTTGCTCTATGTGGCACAATCATATTAGTGAGTCAGATGCTACCAACGATCACGGACACAATCGCATTGCTTGAATTGCGCGACTACTCACCTATCCGGTCCAACGGCGTGCCAAAGAGATCTCTCTCAAACCGAACAAATGAGATATAGCCATCCAGAGAAGCAATGGCGAGAAGGAGACCGTCCGAGGACCAGCAAATGTCTGTAAGTGCTGCATAATGGATGCCAGAGATGGAGCAGAGAGGATGCGCTTGCTGCACTTGCCCAAATAGCGTTGGTGAGCCACCAAACAAAACATGTGGTCGACAATCAACTTACCTGTGTGTCGTAGATGACCACAGCATTCAAAGTCGCAACAGCAAACACACTGCGGAGCGGCATCTGAAACAGGTTACTGGAGGAGCCCCGCAATGGATACAGCAACGGACTGCAGCGCACACCAAGTGATGGCTTTTCCTGGCCCGACAAATGAACCGAGGGCTCTTCCATGTTACCTCTCGCAAATCCGAAAACAGTGTTCACCGATTCTGCGTCGTGATCTCGCTTGAAGAGTCCCGTCGGAAGCAGCAGATAACTGCCGTCGGGGGTCCATGTCGGTCGCCGAGCGAAGGCGGGGAACGTGTCATCCACAAACATTCGATGCTTTGGCGGCACCGCCGACGGTTCGCCTTCTTTGGTCTCTTGTGAATCCTTTGAAGTCAAGTCTTTTGGAGAAGCGAACGTTCGAGACTTGATGATATGCGCGCAGATGCATTTGTGCATAACTCTCTTCCCACTGGTGCGCGTCGCCATGTCGAATCCCTGAATCGAATACACACGGCACGAGCGATCGTTTCCCTCTGTCACGAGAAACTCATTCAAAGGATCCCACGCTGCGCCCTGAACGTACTGTGTGTGATCTTTGCGTCGCTCTTCGACAACTCCTTTCTCCACATTCCAAATGAGACAGCAGTTGTCCACCGACGTGGAGCACAAGAAACTTGAATCAGGTGACCAGGCGAGGTCTGTGATATCACCAACATGGCCGCAAGTGAGCAAGGTGCGCGAGATATCGCTGTTGGAAGAGATGTTTGCCCACGACCACTCGGGTGCTGCTCCTTTTGGCCTCGACCAAATGATGATCGTCGAGTCATCGCTCGCTGATGCAAGATAGAGGCCATTGGGAGAAAATCGAACGCAATTAATGCTTCTCTCATGGCCGGAAAGGCTGAAAACGAATTCAAGTGACGTGCTGAGCTTGCTGTTGGCATTGGTGGAGTTGTTGTTGCTATCAGTCTGGTTGGAATTTGCCTTGGTTTCTTGATCTGGATACGTCGTTTCGTCTGTCAGATCGATGGTGCCATCGCTACCGCGCTTCTGTTCGGATGGATTTTCCTTAGCTCCTTCGGTATTGCACTTATCGCTCGGCGTCTCAGTACTTATTGTCTGCTCTTTGGTTGGAATCTCTTTCTTCATTTCGGATTTCTTTTGTTCGTTCTCCTCCGTTGAACCCTTGTCATCGACGCCTTTAGGATCAGAGGGTGCTGCTTGATCTTGCTTTGGGCGCGCCGTCACCTGCCAGATCTTGATCTCTCTATCGGCTCCTGCCGAAGCCAGCACATGACACGAGGAACCAAAGTCATTCCCGCGCAGAAAATCGATGGACATCACGGCTTCATTCAGCCCCGTTGGTCCGCTGTGCCATCGGATTTGTGGTGTTTCCACCTGCATTCCAACTTGATTGCTGGGTGCTTGAGTTTTGGCGCCAACAGCCTCCAGTTGCTTGCAGTTTATCTCCCGCGAAAAACGAACCGTCTAAAGTTCGATTGATAATTCGCAAACGACGAACCGTCTTAAGTCCGAGTAGAATGCGAAAACGTACTTTGTTCAGGTGTATGCACACACCATTGAAAACCCAAAAGAAGGGACCGCCAGTTGACACGACGGTTGTCACCCAATCAATGTTCCAAATCAAATCCAGTTATACAGTGCATATAACCAGTGAAACTGTCCAAGCTACTGTATGCCATGTTGCAAGATATCCATTGTCCAAGGTTTCCGACCTCTTTCTTCTTACCCCATCAACCCTGCCAAGACTGCGAGTCCAAGAGCCAAGGTGGCAAGCCAAGGCGTCAAGTGAGTCAGAGCGATCGAAGCAGTGAGCAGCTCACAAGCCAACCGCCCACCCGCCGCCCGCCGCCCGCCAGCGCACCTCAAACAAAAGTCGCCAGCAGCGCATCGGCCAAAACGAGTGCTCGTCGCCCCCTTTCACCCGCTTCCGCTTCCGCCTCCGCCTCCGCTTCTCACCACCGCAACACCAGTCGATCTCGCGTCTGTTTGTCGCTCTCGCCGTCGCTTGTGGGGTCCATCGTGTCGCTTGCGGTGCTGACCGTGCTGCTCATTGGCGAGCGGTCTGAGTTACAGTTGCAACTGGTGTCCGCCGCGTCTTCTGCGTCTTTTGCGCGTCCGCGAGTGCACACAATGGAGAAATGGTCGGACTACTTGCTCTCGCACTTCTACGCGATCAAAATGCGACCCGTGTCGGCGTTTGATCCGTCCGGGTTCATGATCCTCATTGCTGGGCTGCTGCTGGTGTTTGGCGTCGTGCTTTCGACCGCGCAGCAGGTGGTTCACGTGCGCAAAATGCGTGAGTCTGCCGAGAAAAACATCCAGGACGTCAAGATGCGCATGAAGAAAAACATCAAGGAAGTCACCGACTACGTCACCACGACGCGTAGCCAAGTGGAAGAGAACCTGCTATATGTCAAGAGTCGCGCCATTCACCACTCTAAACAGCATGGCTTCATCACCGAGATGCTCAGCTTTGCGTATCTGTCGAGACTTGGCTTCTCGCTAGGTCTGTTCGTCAGTGCCACCTATTTGAACGTGTTGGCGTCTGTCATTGCAGGGTAAGGAGACTGGGGTTTTGTTATGCTGTGAGCAGAAGATGCATGGCTCATGTCGCACCAGGCTCACTCACTGCTGTGAGCGGTCTTGTGTGGCAGCAGATGGCGCACTCCAAATGTCGTGATCTTGGACCTGAATCGCCAAGACAGCGGCGAAAAGACACTGCCAGACCTCGGTCACGACCTCTTCAAGTTTGTGATGGGCAAGATCTATGGTGACACGACGTACATCGAGTGGTTTGATCTGCCCGACCAATTCATTCTCACCATTAGCGCGGTAGTCGGCACCTTTCTTGTCGTTCATCCTCGAGTGAGACAACGTGCAGAGTCTTGTGACTAGATGACGGATGGGCTCACCTGCGTATTTGAATTCCGATTTCTGTAGAAACTACTGATCATTCGTCGTCTCTGCGCTATTTACGCAAGCATCAATCTCTTGCGCGCGTGTTGCGTGGCAGTGACATCTCTACCAGACGCCAGTCCCATGTGCATCTCACAGTTTGAGACAGATCGCGGCGCTTACAAGTCGATGCCAATGTTCCCAAAGTGCGTTAGGATCCATGCGTTGTTTTCTGTTGACGGAGTGACTGACTCACCGTGCTATTGTTTGGCAGGGCGTTCATTCGTGCGTGGAAAGTGCTGGTGAGGCCGTCGCAGCACATCACTTGCGGTGATATGGTGTTCAGTGGCCACTGTGTGTACTTGATGCTGTGCGTCACAATTGTCATGACGGTAAATCTCTCCTGCTTCACTTGCGCTGTGTGGCAGCTGAACTGACGGTGATGCTTCTCTGTAGTACTGCCAAAAGCAAGAAGTCAACACACCATTTGTGCGGCGATATCCGTACGTCCTTTGGATGGTTCGGTATTTAGTGTACGCACTGGCCGCTGCGGGCGTGTTTGCGATCGTCGGCACGCGACTGCATTATACACTCGACGTGCTGATCGCTGTGTACATCACGATGCAGTTTTGGTTCACATACCACTGGATGTGCACGTACCCAAAGCTGGCGTTTGGAATTTTGACCTGGCTGGAGCATGAGGAAGTGCATTTCATCGACCTGGAATCCTATCGCTTTGCCAGACATCCCAGTACAATCATAGACGAAGATGACAAGACAAAGTAGATGCTTCTCAGCCCCATGCATGCATTTCTCAATATTGGCAACTCGTATTCTAGGAATCACGTGGCAATGGAGACGACGGTTTTGACCTTTTGGGCGTCACTTGATCAGCGTCGTTCTTTTCCGCTTCATCTCTGACTTTTTCACGAGGTCGCTTATTGCTGGTCGAAGTGTGTAGTTGTGCGTCCTCGTCACCAACAGCAACACCTTCGAAGTCAGCAGCGGCACTCACATCGGCGTTTGCAGCAGTAGTATTTTGTTTGTCTATAGCACTTTCAATGGACTGTTGTTGCATCGCTTGCACCGGACTTGAAACCAGCAACTGGGTCGCCTCCATGTCCATCGTTTCATCCTCAGCCTGTTCCTGGCCACTGACGTCTCCATCGATCTCTGACCGATCACCCATTTGGTCCATCGTCTGTGTCATGTCTGTGGAATCTGTCGCTTGGGTTGGCTGGGTGACATCCGCTTGCACAACCTCCGAAAGCAGATGCGGGTCAAACTCAATCTCTTCATCACTTGCATGGGCTCCCAACGCATCAGTTGGTTGAGTTTGGTCTCGATCTCGCTGTTCTTCACGGGCGTTTTGTTGATCGACAGCGTTTAACGCAACCGACCCACTAGATGCAGGGCTGTCCTGCACTGCTGCTTGGAGCTCTCGATCGATTGTCAGATTCCTTCGACCTTCCAGCACATCGTCTTCGTCCTCGGAAGACGACAACGCGTAGCTCACATGGCTCGTCAGTCGACGCAGCCTTCGTCGCGCATGGGTGGGTTGTGCGCTCTCCGCTGAGGAGGCGTCAGCGTTCCTCATGAGCTCTGCCATGTTGTCTTCTTCGTCCGAACTCGATTTGGCGGGGGCGTCCTCTGCAGACCTGCGATGTAGCTTGAGATACTTGACACGCCGTTCGATCTGTTCTGCTGTTCGATCGCGATCTTGAAACATGTCTTCGTAGGAGAGTACCTCATAGACGGACGGAAGATGCCGGTATCGCTGGAACATCTTGGCTAAGTAACGATCCTCCACCTTACTCCAGTTCTTGGCACGCTCCGATGCACCTCGGGACTTGCGCTGGTTGCGAACACGATCGTCCTGGAACAAAGGTCCCGCCAGTTGCTCTTCTCTTCCCTCCTCATCTGCGTTGACATTCGACGTCGCATCCGCATTTGAGACCAACGTAGTATTAGCAAAGTCACTGTTTTGCAGCACAAAGTCGAACTCGGCCTCTCCTTCCAGGTCGGCAGCATCCAGCTGAGCTTTCTGACGCCGAGCTTCGTTGATGTTGGCGATGCGTTGCTCTCTTCCAAGCGCAATGGCTTGCTCGCGAGCTTCTTTGGCCGAGCGACTGATTAGGTCTAGACTCTCATATTTCTTCTGCATCAACGTGCACGCCTTGGCGGCAAACGGGTGGCGGAACAAGCACTCGATAAACAACAAATGGTTCTTGTTGGCCAGCTCGAAGAAGTTGCGTACAACTCCCTTGGCAAACCGCAGCAAATCGGCAAAGTCAGGTCGATTCAGAATGGCGGCGTCGTTCAACAGCTTGTTGAAGACCCGCAGCACGTGGACATTGAAGAGCATCGGCTCCATTGTGGTGGAGTCATCGAAGCGGTCGACTTTAAAGTTTTGCACGCGGTAGAAAAACGAGTGAACGTAATGGTTCACTTTGACATGGTTTTGGCGGTAGTGTCGCAGCAGGTAGCAGTACATTTTGATGGTCTCGTGGGTCACAATGGACGAAAAGTACCGCCGTACGTCGAAATCCAACTCTTTGCGCTGCATTTCCAACTGCAGCTGCGCTTGTCGCTCTTCTTCGTCGTCAGTTGAGTCGTCGTCGTCTTTGTTCTTGTCTTTGCCTTTGGGTTTGCGGTTGCTGGGCAGCGATTTGCGGCGGGACAGCACCTTGATCTGACCTTGTTGGTCCAACACCTTGAAGACCAACTGAGCAGACCAAACACAGCAATAATAACGCCATAATTAGTGCACGATGCCTTGGCCATGGAAAGTAGTCAACTCACGTGCGTCAGTGTCACCACATCTACCGCATACTCGAGCGAAAAGAGGCCTGGCGCCCACGACTTGATGAGAACAGGAAGGCGATCTGTGCAAGATCAAGCGAGCTCTTGTGAGCAGATCAGCTACAGCATACGAACACAAGACCAACCACACAGACCAAGAAAGTCGCGTTCGTAAAAGATCTTGTGGTGAAGTGACTCAGCAATACGCTGCATTCGAAGGTCGTCGCTTTTGGATAGGTCCTCCTGTGTTGATGACAAAGGCATATATGGTCAGCCGGCAGAATCGAAAACACTGTTGCGTGTAACTCACCAAATATGCCATCATCTCCGTCAAAAGCTTCAACGCTGTAGTCATGGCGAGATAGTTCTTGGAGGTTGCGTACGTCTGAATGAACCGGAGCAATAACGGCATTGAACACTCGTCGAGAAACCTGTCTTTCTCGTCAGCAAATACCTCAATGGACTGGAGCACAAAGTTGAATGAAAACATATCGAGCGTGGACAGAATCGCCTTCTCATTGTATCTGGGTTTCTCAGGAGGAGGTCCCGATGGCGACGTCTGCTTGTCATACGCCTTAAGCGCCTGCTTGTAGCTTGTCTTTAGGAGTTGGATTTTCATCCGGTGATAGCTCGTGAGAAACCAGACGATATGGAAGTACTGCAACCGATCGGTGGAAACGAGTTTGCTGCTGCCGCGACGGAATTCGCCTTTGAGCGAGTTAGTCAACTGGAAGTAGCTTCGTCCAAGAATCGAGTCGCAAATCTCGATCAGCACTCGAGAGCACTCGCTGCACCAATGGTTGTGTCAGAGGTTTTCGACATCAGCAGACAAGCTCACCCACTCACAAATCGCACTCCACGTCTTTTGGTTTGGAGCCAAACACTTCGTTGATGTCGTTGATCTGCGGACGGCTGCGGGAGTTACGCTTGCGCGCCTGGGGTTTGCGCTTGGCCTGCGATCTTCCATGTGAGCGACTGTGAGGAAAAGGTGCTTCAAGTTGACCAACTCTCACCTGTGGAATACGAGCCTCTCCCGTCTTGGACAAATCAGTGAGCACCAGGCTCCGTCCAGCTGGTCCAACGAACGTCACCATGCCTCCAAAGTTGGAGTGTCGCCTTGTAGTGGCCCGCGTCTGCAACTGCTTCTCCCCACTAATCTTGTGGACAAGGCTTTCTCGCTTTTCCATCTCTCGGGGAATGACGTTTTCTGCTAGCAACGAGCGTTTGAGCGCGGACACGAGTGCTTTTGGCGTCGTACACTGCAGGGTCAGATCCACCATCTCCATGATGAGCAGATTCCATTCCCGATTCTCCGCCGAGTCGATGTCCTGTGTGAACGAGCATATTGAATCCAGCCAGTCAAGGTGCAGTACCTTGTGAGGATCGCAAATACTGAAACACTACCTGCGAAAAGAGCACCAAGAGCTCGTAGACGTTCTCTTTCTGCAGCGTGCAGATCAACTCTTCTTGCAAGTGACAGAGATACTCTGTTGCAGAAGTCACAAAGCGCTCGTCTTCATCAGGAATGGCCAACAGGTTTCGGATCAGCGTCAGCACCAGCTCCATGTTGAGATAGTCCTAGCGCACACCAGCCAAAATGAGCCTTGTGCCCTTCACATCAACACTCAAACGATAGCAAACGTGACTCACCTCAGAAGTACGCGCAGATCCCTTCTTGGACAGTGGATCAACGATGATGCTCATGAGAATGGGAATGACGTTCAATCGCAAGAACGCGTGTTTGTACTCGCGCAAATACTTCAGTTGCTGCGCAATGTTTGACGAGTCGCGCGGTGGCCGCATCGTCAACATCACGAGCACCTTCATGACAGAGAACACGAGTGACCTGTGGACAAAACGCTTGGTTGAGCAGAGCATTGGATTGGATTAGGATGGCTGTTCGCTCTTCTCTAGCACCTACCAGTCGTGCTGATGGTTGACCAGAAGCGGAAGCAACTTCTTCTGGAGGATTTTCCATTTGCCCAGTTGCTTGGCGATGAGTTTGTGTCTCGCGTGGTCGCGGCGGATCGCTCGTTGGAGATCGTGGATCCACTCTTCGCAGTCTTCGCCACGCATGAACACAGGCTCGCCATCTTCAGTGTCAGAGCGGAGCATGCCAAGATTCGAACAGACCAGCAGCAGCTCGTTCATCATGGCTTTGTCGAGCGATTCTTGAGCCGATCCATCTTGGTCGTCTTCCGAGGAATATGACAAATCCTCCAGTTCGCCCCCGGGTTGGCGATGCGACTCGTCTTCGTCTTGGCGTTGGTCTTCTTCGTTCTCATCGTCGAGCTTCTGGCTCTTCTTCTCACGTTCCTGCAACAGGGATGCGGCAGCGCCGGGTGACGTCGGCTGTTGAGGTGTCGACGCACTTTCCGTTTGCGGCGTTCTCACAGCCAGCGGCGCAGCGAACGCCGTTGGTGCTGTCGCTGCAGACGCATGCATTTGGTTTTCCCGCAATTATCTCGTTTTGGCGCCAAGGACAAAATCGAATTGATCCTTGAGTCAATTCATTGAATTGTGCGGAATGTTGGTACATTTCAGTTATAAGTTACATCGGTCGGAAATGATGGAAGGTGGCCCAACCAATGCCAATCCGCAGCCGCTCGCCAACGCGGCGCCAGTGGCTGCCATTGGTGACGACAACAACAACAAAGCGGTATTTCTGCTGGCTGCATGCGAGAAGTGTCGCGTGGTGGTGCGAATTCCTGGCTACGACATGTCGGTGCGACGCCTCCACGAGCGCAAATGTCCTCGCTGCGGCGGTCCGGTGACGCTCGCGCCAGAGCTCATGGAGATGTTCATTCTCTATGGCCACTTCATCCCCGAGAACGTTGGTGCATCCATTGTGCTGACCTGCATGATGCTGCATCCGTCTCTTCGCGCCAACTTTGTGGCCACCGCCATGAACGAGATTCTGATTCCGTTGCAGACCGATTATGTGTACGACATTGCGATCCCCAAGCGCGCTGATGGGCTCGGCATGTCGCTGCGCATGCACCAGGGCGACCTCGTGGTCGGCGGATTCATCGACTTTGACAACAGTGCGGAAAGCCCCGCCGTGGCTGCGCGGATCATCTCGGTCGGCGACGTGCTGGTTGCTATCAACAAGACCTGCATCACCAACTCGTCCTTTGAGAAGAGCATCCACATGCTCGCAAACGCGACGTCGCCCGTGTATTTGACTTTCCGACGCCACCAGCCGGTTTGTTTGTTGTAATTCTATCTTGGCGTTCTTTCTTGCTTGCTTTCGTTGGGTCGTGGCTAATCAATGCAAGAAACCAGAGCTTGAAGCTGTTCATGTGGCTCGCTTGCTCCATTCTCTCGCGCTCACTCGGTTCCAGTGATTTTGCCCGCATGCAGCAGCGCATTTGTTGTGACGACCCCTTTCAGCTCTCCCTGATCACAGACAAAGCAGTGGTCGCAGCGCAACATCGTGAAGATCATGTGGATCTCCTCCAGAGCGGTGGAACTCGCCACCGTCAACGCCAATGGTTTGACACGGCAAAAGCCGCCGTGGGAGATCTTGATGGCTCCAAAGAGCGTTTCTTTCTTGTCTTCCGACCATTTCTTGCTCATGAGCGCGAGCATTCGCTCGTCGTCCAACAGAAACGGCACCCCGTCCCGGAGTTCCAATTGTCTCTCGGTGGTCAATGCACTCTGCATATGATCGAACGACACCTGGCCATTCAGTCCGCGGCAAGAGCCAGCGCTGTGCAGCAGCGAGCGAAGTCCCATCAACGACATGGCGAAGGGCATCGGCCCAAACTTTTCACCCAAATCGATCTCCAGATCCTCAAACTGATGGCGCTGGTACAAGTCTTTCAAGAGCTGGCGGATCTGATGCTGACTGACAACCCCCAGCAGCTTCATATCGTCGTCGCTTTGGACCACTGGAATGTCTTTGACGGGCATGCGATGCATCGCCAGCAAAAGCCGTGCGGCGCTCGTGACTTTGGTCACGTAGACCATCACTGGCTCTTGTACGTGGTCCGCCGTGAGTTCTGTGTCAAAGTCCAAGAGCGGCAGATACGGCATTCCACTCACAATCAAAAGAGTTGCGTACACCGATCTGGACTTCCAGAGGTTTGCAACTCCCATCGACGCCAGCGTGGCGCACAGGATCGGCAGCATTAGTTGCACCTGGCCCGTCAACTCAATGGCGATCACAGCGGCAGAGACAGTTCCTGTGGCCGCCGCTGCAAAAGCTCCGGCACCTGCGATGGCGTACGCTGCAGGAACGACGTGCGCATGTGGGAACAAATAGTCTGTCCACTCGCCGTAGAGCCGTCCAAAGGCGCCGCCTGCACTGAACGTTGGCACCCAAACGCCCGATGGAATCTGCAGCGTCAGGCAAAACGGCAGCAAGAAGGCATCGGTGACCACCAGCATCGAGAGGGAAAAGTATTTCGAGTGGGCCATCCAGAGATTTGGCAACGGAGTGGCTCGGAACAAGGTCTTGAGCAGATCCATGGGCATCTGGCGACCAAATGGGCCGGGCCAAAAGGTGATGGAAGCCGTCATGATAGCAGTCAGTGCTGGGTCGATCCATCGAACGAACAAGAGAACCCACAGGTCTTCCGATCGTCGCCATTCTTTGCGTTTCTCCGCGATACCTTTGATCAACGACACCACCACCGATACGGTCGACCCGATCAGACAGCCCATGAACGCAAAGTTGATCAACTCCGTCATGCCAAAAGGCGTGTCAGGCAGATCGCTTTGGAGAATCACCTGAGCTCGTGGAGAGTGTTTTGTGGCCGTAAACATCACCTGCAGCATCACCGCCCCGGCCACTGAGCTCACAAAGGCTTTGAGGTAATTGGACACGAGGTAGTACGTTGCTGTGACCTCCATCGAAAACAACACGCCGCCGATCGGACTCGAAAACGTTGACGCAACGCCCACCGCACAGGCAGCTGCCAGCAACTGCAGTCGAGTCGTGAGTTTTCTGCCAAATCGCTGATACCACGGAATACGTAGCAGATGGTGCGTGACGATCGACATAATATGCACCAGCGCACCTTCTGCGCCAATGACGAGGCCGGCACCGAGTCCAAGGATCAACCCACCAACTTTGGAGACGAAAGTGGCAAAGTCAAAGTACCCTGGCAGATACATCAGCGGATCGATGCCAGTCATGATCGACATCATCTGGGAAACGCCAGAGCCACACGCAGCAGGAGAGATACGAGTCCACATCAGTGCGACCAACGTGACTCCGACTGTGAAGGCTGTCCAGACGACATACTGGGGCCAGCAGCCGGAAACTTGATCAGTCATATGGGTCTTGAGGAGGAAGAGTTGCTCATGAAGACTGCATAAGACGTGTAGACCGCAATGAAGGAGTTAGCACCACCAATTTCTTGAAAGTCCAATGCATTGGATGATCTTATACAGTTCAACAGCCACTTACTACTTGATGGCATAGCTGAGAGGGCCGCCGATGACGCCCAAGAGAACGAGAAAGCTCAAGACACGGCACTGGTTCCGATAAAACTTTGTCGCGTTGGCTTTGCGCAGGTTCTTGCCGTCGAAGAGTGAAGTTGTCGAGTACTGAAAGCTGGATCGCTTAAGCACGCCGTTTGGCGGTGGAAGAGGAGGGGGGGACGACGACATGGCCAGATCTTTGTCGTGGCAAGTGGTGGCTTGATCATCGTCAGGGCGAATCTGCAAGCGCAGGTGATCCGAAATGCCGTCGTTCAGTGACGGAACGTGTTCGACACGCTGAATGAATTCCTGGAGACTGTCAATGCGGCCCTGCCTTCTCGCATATGCTGGCAAACGGGTGTCTGCAACACTGTCGTCACTATTGATCTGACTCGGCACGCGAGTTGGCAATTCCAGTATCGGCTTGGGTGGAGTCGCCGTCCCACCGAACCTGGGCAATGAGCATTTTGGCTCACTGCGAAGGCGCGACACCCGACGCGGAGACAACAGCGCTTGTTTGAGTTCCCGACCCTTCACAGTCATCTTTGCACTGCGAAGAACTGTTTTCGCGCGAGACGGAAGAAGAGATGCCAACGCACTGTGGACGTATCCAACCCCAACGCCAAATCGTTCTTTCTTGGAGCCAACGAGAAGCCGAAGCAGGAAAAGCGAAACGGTTCGCATCCACAACGAGAAAAGGCGAAACGGCTCAACAGAGATGACACGCTTCGCGAAAGATACGACCTGCGACACGTCGAAACCTCTCCAAGGCGAGCTCAAGCGTCGCGGAAAGAAACGCGATCATGTTGAAGTGGCTACAGTAAGTACAAACGTTTGAAACGACACTTTCAAAGCTATCGGGACGGGAAGGGAGGCGGACTCCAACTTTACTTGCTGTTGGCGATAGTACCTGCGTGTAGAAGCGACTTGGTGGTCACAACTCCCTTCAATTCTCCTTCATCGCACACGTAGCAGTGGTCGCATCGAAGCATTGTGAAGATCATGTGGATCTCCTCCAGAGTCGTCGCGCTCACGATCGTCATGGCGAGTGGCTTGACGCGACAATGACTGCCATTGTGAATCGCGAGATTAGTCATAAAAAGCTTCTCTTTCTTGTAAGGGGGCCAGTACCGACTCATCAGCTTCAGCATCCGATCGTCATCCATGAGAAACGGGAGTCCTTCGACATTTCCTGCGCGAAACTCCGTGGAAAGAGCACTGTAGACGTGATCAAACGACAGTTGCCCATTCAAACCACTACATGCATCATTCTTGAAGATATGGCGAAGACTCAGCACATCGGCTGACGCGTTCTCTGCGGGTTTCTCGCCCAGATCCACCTCCAGACCCTGCAAATGATTTCTGGTATAAAAATGGGTCAGCAGTCGACGTATTTGGCTCTGACTCACAACGCCCAACAGCTTCATGTTGTCTTCATTCTGCACCACGGGAATGTCTTTCACGGGCATACGCTGGACCGCCAAAAGGAGCTTGGCAACACTCGTCACTTTCGTAAGGTACACGATGACAGGCTCCATCACATCTTCCGCCGTCAGTCCGGTGTCGAAATCCAACAGAGGCAAGTACGGCAGTCCACTCACAACAAGCAGAGTGTCGTATACAGATCGGCTCTGCCATAGATTAGCGAAGCCGATGGCAGCCAGCGTCGCGCAAAAGATTGGAAGTATCAAGTGCACTGCACCAGTGAGTTCGATGGCGATGACTGCCGCCGAGACGGTTCTGGTCGTGGCTCCAGCGAAGGCTGCAGCACCAGCGATGGCGTACGCCCCTGGGATCACTCTGGCACTGGGAAACAAATGATCCACAAATTCACCGTACAATCGACCAAACGCTCCTCCGGCAGTAAAGGTTGGTAGCCATACGCCTGACGGGATCGCAAGTGTCAAACAAAGCGGAAGAAACAACGCGTTTGAGGCAAAAACCATCGAAAGGGAGAAGTATTTGGAGACGTTTAGCCATGACTTTGGCAGCGAGTCAGCCCGAAAGAGAAGTTCCAAGTGCTCCATCGGAGTCTGACGAGCGAAAGCACCCGGCCAGAACGTGACTGAGGCTGTTGCAAAGGCCGTCAGGATGGGATCCACCCAGCGAACGAAAAACAGCACGAGTGGTTCTTCCGATGCGCGCAGTTCCTTCCGCTTTTGCGCCACAATTCGTATCAGGAAGATGACAAACGAGCCGATCGTTCCAAGCAAGCAACCCATCAGAGTGAACAGCGAGAGCTCCCACATGGAGAACGGCTCCTTTGGGAGCTCGGTGTCGAGCATGACGGATGCTCTGGGGTCTGTGCCATTTTTCGTCAGCGTCACCACAACCTGGAGCATCATTGCGCCCGACACAGAGCTGACAAAGGCCTTGAGGTAGTTGGACATGAGGTAGTAAGTCGCAGTAACTTCCATGGAGAACAACACTCCGCCGATCGGAGCCGAGAAGGTAGACGACACTCCCACCGCACATGCTGCGGCCAGCAACTGCAAGCGAGTTTCCAGGCGCTCGCCAAACGATCGAAAGAGCTTGCTGCGCAATAAATAATGCGTCACGATGGACATGATGTGCACGAACGCACCTTCTGCTCCAATGATGAGACCTGCGCCAATTCCCGACACGAGACCACCGATTTTGGCCACTAGTGTCACGAATTCAAAATACCCCGGCAGATACATCCAAGGATCGATGCCAGTTAGAATGGATTTCATCTGCGAGATCCCTGAGCCCGATGCGACAGGTGAAATGCGTGTCCACAACAGGGCAAACACCGTGAACAGAAGCGTATGCAGCGTCCACATGAAGTATTGGCCCTCCTCCGACGGGGCCTGATTCGCTAGAATCTGTTTTAGCGCATAGATCTTCGTTTGCAGGCTAAGAGCATTACACACTTCGAGTCAAACAACAGCGTCGACTCCACCAAACAAGAGAAAGCAAACTCACAATTTGATGCTGTAGCTGAGAGGACCGGCGATGACTCCCAACAACATGAGAAAGCTCAGCACGCGAAATTGTCTGCGATAGTAATTCTTTTTGAGCGCTCGACGGCCGGCTGCCAGTGAATTGTTGGAGTAATTGGAGTACTGCGACAGTGAACGCTTGGAGATGTTGCGTTGCAGCAGCAACCCGTCCGAGCTGTCGCTGCTGATGTCGATTTGCACCTGGAAAGGGTTGACAGGTGGTCTTTCGCCGTGGGAATCGCGCTGCTCCACGCGCTGCTGGAACTCGTCCAGGCTCTCAATGCGGCCTCTTCGTCGCTCGTGGGGAGGGAGCCAGTCGTCGGACGGCTCTTGGTCATTCCCCCCATTCAGTTTCAGTGCGCCGACGCCTAGTGGACTGACGCTGCTGCAAGCGGATGGCGACGATCTGACTCGGACGTGATTGGATTTGGGTAGTGGGTTGGGACGTGCGCCCACAGCGTCTTGTTGGTCGATCGCGTTGGGGCTGGGTGTGGCACTGGTGCTGCGCGACGCCGCTCCACCGACGGTCGATGAAGAAGCCGTCGAATTGGACGACGCCGACGGCGGCAAAAACGCTTCCCGAAGATCAAAGCGCACGCTCATGCTTTCTTTTCTGCTCTCTTTTGGCTCATCTCATTACATCCGTACAGTACCGTCGGTACTACGGTACTACGGTACCTTTCGATTGGGCGACAAGGTCGTACCTATTGCGACAGGTGGCTGGAGACCAAACAGACCCAAACAGAAAACGTACTTTGACGGAGCTTGAGTAGTGACGGTTATCACTCCCGAACAAAAGTTCCCTGCACAATCTGTCCGGGGGTTTAAGCAAAGAGCATATCCGTTTCAATTTTGAAGTCAGCTGAGCGAGCGGCTCATTGGGTTGCGAGTGTTGGAAGGGAGTTGGGACGACAAGACGACCAGCCAGCGCGCCAGCAGAGCCTACCCACGTCATGAAATCGACCGATTCGGCGCTCTCGCACTCTGGTGGCGCTGCGTACGGCACCTTTAAGGACGACCACAGCAGCAACACCACCAGCACGGGCTACGTCACGGACGAAGATGCATCGTTGCGCGAGTTTTCGTCAACGTTGCGCTGCTTCACATGGTCGCGCCCCAAATTCTTCCTGAGTCTATTGGCCGTGACCAAGCTCATGGTCAAAGGCAACCGCCACAAGCTCACGCTGCAAGACGCCGAGAACCTCTCTATCTGCTCGTCGTCGTCTTCCTGCGAAGAAATGACGCGAGCGTTGCTACAGGTGTGGAGCAAGGCAGGTTCCTTGGCCAAGGCATTCTTTCGACTCTACCACAGCCGGTTGGCCCTGTATGGAATGGTGCTCTGGTACTCTGCAGCTTGCGAACTGTTGGGGCCTTGCGTGCTTTTCAATGTGGTGGAGGCTCTCGAGTCCCCATCTACCGCAGAAATGAAGCAAAGATTGGTGGGGTGGCTCCTGCTGCTACTCATCACGCGGTTCGTCAAGGCTCTTTGCTATTCGTACGCGTATTACCACATGCAACGCACAGCGCTGCAGTTCTCATCGGCTCTGAAGAGTGCAGTTCTTCATGCGTTTCTGTATTCGACGCCGTCGAGTCTGCCGGGATTCAGCGTACACCAGAGATCCGAGTTGTACTCGAGGGACATTTCAAATCTGGTGATGGCCATCGGATATGTCAATGAGATCTGGGTCAGCGCGTTGCTCATTGGTTGTACTTTCTACGGTTTGAATAAGTTGATGGGCCTGCAAGCGGCTGCTTCAGGAGGCTTCGTGATCATCATTGCGCTGTTGCTGCACAATTTTGTCGCCGTCGCTCAGGCTCGAGTGTTTGAGACCCTTTCGGCTCTAAAGAATGAGCGAATGCAGGTTCTTCACCAGTTCTTGCATAACGTTCGAGCTATCAAAGTGCTTGGAATAGAAGCCGAGAGTTTTACCAAAGTCACGACCCTGCGGTCCAAGGAAATGACTGCACTGAAAGGATACTTGTTGCTCGGTTCTGTCAATATTCTCAGTGTTTGGGCGACCCCTGTGGCGGCATCAGCCGCTACGATTGCTGTGCACGTGCTCGCTTTGAGACTGAAGCTTTCCGTTGCTCAAGCTTTCACAACGATTGCGTTGTTTCGGGTGATCCAGGAGCCTGTGAGAGCTGTGCCACGCATGGTCATCGGACTCTTCAACGCCTACGTGTCCGCCAAACGACTCGATCGCAACTACTTTGAGTCTCAGTCATTTGGTAACCCACGGCGTTACATCGTGGGCCGGGAACACCGCGAGTTGCGCGACAAATACGACGCGATGCAAGTGGTGATCGCCGTGGAACACGGTTTTTTCTCGTGGAGTCGCTCGGAGATGGCCGCACCGCTCTTTGAAGACCTCAACGTGAGCATCTCCAAAGGAGAGTTTGTTGTCATTCACGGGCCATCGGGATGTGGCAAGTCGTCATTTTGCTCTGTTTTGCTTGGCGAAATGATCAATCGCAACAATGCCTATCGCACTACTGGGCATCTACGAAACAGACGAGTGCCGTCTCCACCTCCTGCGACAGTGTACGTTGGGGGCAGTGTGGCGTTTTGTCCGCAGGAACCCTGGTTGGTGCAGCACTCGTCGCTTCGTGACAACATCTTGTTTGGAGCCCAATTCGACCGCAAGAGATATCGCAAAGTACTCGATGCTTGCAAGCTACTGGAAGAGTTCGGCGAAAGAGATCAGGAGCCAGTGTATGGGCTGCAGTGTGATGCTAGCCAGCAGGTCCGCATTTGTCTTGCTCGAGCATGCTATCGCGACACCGACATCTACATTTTGGATGTTGCTCTGGACAAGATTGAGTCTGCGTCCATGCGCCACGACATTTTCGTCAATTGCTTTGTGCGACTGCTTAAGCGAAAGACACGCATTGTCGCGACAACCAGCGCTGCGATCAACGACTTTTTGTTCTCAAAGTTCGTGGACGACGCCATCCGACTGGAAGACGGACGGCTTGTTCACACACGCAGAATGCAGGATGGGTTTAGACCTCTACCGATCTCTCTGGAGGAAGAAGACGACCACGAGCGAGAGCTGGGATACAGTGACCAAGCCACCCCGGAATCGCAAGGCGAGTTCCCGCTTGTCGTCGAGCGACTTTTCTCTCCGATCCGAAGCCAGCAGCAGCTTTTCAACACCGAAATGGACCCAAAGGAGAGAGAAAGAGCCTCTAATGATGGCGGAGACATTGAAACTGGATCCATCGTCTCTTCAAGTACCGATGATGACGACCATGACTTGCTTCACGACACCTACGGCTTTGTGGTCAGTCTGGTGCACTTTGCAGGTGGTCCACGGTCGTTCGCGACGTTGGCAGCGTTGCTGTCGAGTTGGCTGGCACTACAGTTTGCCAGTGATCTATGGCTTTCGTGGCAAAGTGAGCAGTCGACGCAGGCGGAGTTGCCACCTTTCTCGAGAGCTGCTCGTCGTCGATCCACGACAAGATTTGCCATGCCGATGGCATCCGCCAGACACTTTGTCTCGATCTACGTCTTGTTGCTGACTTCGATGATGGCGCTGGTACTGATCCGCACGCTTTTCGTGTCTCATTTTGGACTGGTCACGTCCAAAAGGCTATTTGACAAGGCGCTTTTTGCCTTGGTGCATGCACCGCTGACGTTCTACGAGCTCTCCCCCGTGGGCATCGACGTCATGACCCGACGATTAGCCGAGAACTGGAGTTCGTTGGACTACCGCTTTCCGTTTGCCTATGGCTCCTTTCTCGCGCTGGGTTGCTCCATTGTGGGCATGGTGCTCTTCATCACAGCGCTGCTCCGATACTTTGGGTTGGTCTTGTTCGCGGCTTTGGTCCTTGGGTTCCAGCTGGCTCGCTTTGTGCTGGTGCCTTCGCAGCAACTGAACGCCTTGCAGCAGCAGGCCCAGTCCCAAGCGCTCGCGCAAGCCTCCGAGACCATCCAAGGGCTGCACGTGATCCGATCGTTCAGCAGGGAACAAGTCGAGCGCATCAACAGCCAGCACTCCGACTTGATCGGCACGTGTTTCGCTGTGCAGAGCTGCATCATCGCCGTCAACGAGTGGGTAGCCTTGAGAGTTTCTCTGCTGGGTGGGTTCCTCGTCGTGTTTGTCTTTGGCGTGGTCATGCTCCACGCACACGACACGTTGGGTGTCGGCGTGGCCTGCGTGCTACTCAACTATTCGTTGGTCATCGATCAGCGACTAGAGAGTCTGTTCTTCTCGTTGTCCTGGCTGTACAGTTGCCAAATGGCGACGGGCCAACTGCGGGAGTACATGGATCTCCCCGTGACCTACGATTCTCGCAGCACTCACCAGTGTGCGCCCGTCCGACGCTTCGATCCTGGCCAGCCCACAGTCATCATCAGTCTCCACGATGTCACGCTTCGTTGCACCGTGTCCAAGTCTATCAGTCGTCTCAGTGCTGTCTCTCTCGTGCTCAATCGAGTGACATTCGAGGTGCGACAGCATGAGCGTGTGGCACTCTACGGGTTTACCGAAGATGGCCTGCGATGTCTTGTGAGGGTGCTCCTTCGCGTGGAACCTGTAGAGCAAGGGATCATCAAGCTGGGCGGAGTGGATCTTCGTCGCTTGGACTCGCATTCTCTTCACCACGCGCTAGGAGTCGTCGCACCGGTCGTTCCATGCGATGGCACCACCTCGCTTCGACAGTTTCTCGACTCTTTCCATGAACACGACGACGAGCTGCTCTGGGACAAACTGGATGCTCTCGCTCTGGGCGACAAAGTGCGCGAGTTGCCCCAGGGATTGCTGATGCCGATGACGAAACACTTACTTAATGCCGACGATCGTAGGCGCTTGTGTCTGGCCCGCGCGCTTCTGAATTGTGTCGACCCGTCGTTGCTGGTGCTGATCATCGCCGAATGGAGCGACCACGAACCAGTCTCGACCGACTTCGAGAGAACTATTGAAGGTTCTTGCGACGGCGTGCAGCGCAACGTGGGCGAGCTGCTCGAACGGCATTGTCAGGAGGCAACGATTGTGTATTTGTGTCAGAATGAGCAGGAAGTTGTCCAGTTGGGGCCACATGTGACCCATTCCCGACATGTCGATGCACAGGGCCGCATTGAGAGACGCCAGCGCAGTGTAGGATGAGAGTTGCTTGATGCTGATGACCGTCAGAGCAGAGAGCCGTGCAGGAAAGCGGATAGTAAAGGAAGCGTTAACCGGGGGTGTTGACCGCGTTAGTTTTTTTTTGGCTCACGCCGTCGCAGACTCACGCTCCCAGCCGCAGCGCAATGGGAAATGGCCTGATCAAGCGAAAGCGAAAGCCGCCCGTCAAACCTGAACTGGGTCGACAGCCCACTCTCAAGACAGAGAACGCTCTGGCGTTGGTGATCAAGCCCACGTTCGACAAGGACCACCCTCCGCCGCTGCCTCCTCCGGACCTGCGAATTTTTACACTGCAGGCTGCACGGCAGTTCGCGCACGACGCCAACGAATTTCCCGAGTGGCTCTTTCTCGATGCGCTGCTTGCGAAATGCGCTGGCGACTTGGAGACTGCGCGGTGCGAAAGTCGAAACGTTGACAAGAGGAAGCAGAAGAAATGGACATCTGATGGGGTTGCTGATCCCTTGCTGAATGCACCCGTGTCATGTGTTGCACAGAACGCTGTTCGAGACGCTTGTTCAGAAACAACCGCCCAACGACGGTGTCCTTGCACTCGGAAGAGCTCATTTGGCGCAAATACTCGTGTTGCTGCAGCCAAGTGCATTGCAACACAGTGCTTTGCACGAGTCGGTCGCCTTGTTGGTGAAAGCGCTGCAAGCAAACGACTTGCGCGAAGAAGCTGATTTCGTCACGGTATGAGCCACCACCAGTCCGATCACAGCCCCAGAAGGAAATGCAGTGCTGCAGCTGTTGCTCACGCCCCCGTCTTTGACTCTTGTGGCGTCAGAGTTGCCGGTGGGTTCTCTCTCAGCTTGTAGCGATTCGTGGCCAGTTCACCCAAGCGCTGGAGCTCATGGAGCCTTTGGTGAGTACAATGCCCTGAATCCTTGAGGAATGCTGCTATGTGTATGTGCTGCTCTCACAGAGCCTTGGCAGCAATTGGATTCCAATCAAGAGGCAAGTGACATCGGCCAAGTCATCGACGCAGACAGCAAGACGCAGGAAAATGAGCAGCAAGTGGAAGAAGTTCCAGAGGCTTCTGATCAGTTCCCAAAGATGTTTCATCAACTTCACTGTCTCTATGGCGCACAACTATTGGACCAGAGTCACTGCGAATTCGGTGCCAGGGTCTACGCGCAAGCGCCACTCTCGGTGCAAACGGATGTTGGTGCAGCCCTCGAGGCGTTTGCTATCGCGCTGCCCAGTGCGCTACAAGACGACACTCTCCTCTTCAATCCACAACAAGATGAAATATTCGATCGATTTCTATTTGCCTAACAGAGGCATTCTCTCCTGGTTGGCCTTGGCCTTACGACGAAGCCGCCACTTGGAGAAAATGTCGCGCAGCTCCACCACCGACACCTCTCCTTCTCGTAAATGGAACAAGACAAGAAGCAACGCCAAAGCGGCGTAAATGGCTGTGTACCGCATCGCCCAGCCGTTGAGTCCACCAGGGAGCATTCCAAAAGACGCTTGCACCACGTTGTCTTCAATGGTAAACGAGTGGACAATGCCGAAGAAACTCAAACACGAGGCGATCAGCATCCAGCTGGCTGCACGAAGGAACTCGCGCTCAATGATGTTGACCATCATGGACGCCAAGAAGATCGATGTGAGCAAGTAGCCTTGGGACAGCGCCAGCATCCCGCGAGGATTGATGCCGGCTTGCTCCAAAGCCACAAGCACGTCGCTGAAGTACTCTGTGTCATGAGCCACCCTTGCAGGTTGATGCGCTTGTGACACCTGACGAGTAGTGTTGATGGCATTCTGAACAAGCTGAAATGCCCAAGCAGCAAGTGCTGGTACGATACCGAGAGCAACTGCCGCGCTAAGAAGAAAGCACCCCAGTCAGCTATGAAAGAGCATCTACATTTTCATCGTGTCCATCCATACCCGTGGTTTGTGTTGGAAGCTGGTGTACGATTGAAACTGCTGGCCGTGATGACAAGGCCAATCCATAATAGAAAGCCCACTCCACAGGACACTGGCACCGTATTGAGGATCAGCGACGTTCCGTTCAGGAACCCAATCAGTGCCGCTGCGACCGCTGCCAAACACATGTAGCCGACCCGCGCTCCCATGCTCTTGTATATGGGATGGCCGATGTAAATGCTGGTCGGAAACGGGTTGCCTAACAGGGCGCCAATGATGGTAGCAACCGAATCTAAAATGATACACAAGCAACCAGTCAATTACAGCACTCAGATTTCCGGCCAAGTCCAACTGGAACTACTGTTCGAACCTCCAAGAATTGACAAAGTTGGGTCGAAATGATCCCCAACAGCACTCGCAGTCTCGAGATTGGCAATGGTCGACATGACGTTCACAAGCACCATCGGGAAAATGACAGACATGAACTTCACTCCGTCTCCACTGGTCAACACGTTCACCATGAGCTCGAACTTCGGAGTTGGAAGAAAGAAATCGACGTGGAATTCGTAGGCAAACGGCACAAACTGAACCAAATGCAATCGCGTGTTAGCAGATGCCCGTCCATGACCAACGCCTCGTATCAACGTACAGAAGAAGACAGATCACCGAGTTTGTAGAGACCGCAAGCAGCAATCATGCCAAACAGTAACGCTCCAAGGCCTGTCGGCAAACGAAAAGGTAGCTTCACTCCGGAACCAAAGCAGATCAGCACCAGCATCAATGGGCCAAGCGCCACAAGTGGATCTTGCCACACTTCAAACGCGAAGCCCATCGTGAGAAACGCGAGTGACACACCAGCCACCGAAGACAACAATGCAGCTCGTGGGATGCGTTGCTTGAGTGTCGTCACAAATGGAAGACAGGCCATCTGCAGCAGGCCCGTCATCAGAGAAGCAAACACGCCGGCTTCCCACGCCTTTTGAGCGCTGTTGGTCCGCTCGTATTCAGGTGCCATGATGGACAACGCGTAGGTGAACACGAGCACTGTGTTGAGTCCATCCGGCAGAGCTGTGACATCCTTTCGTTCCTCAAACTTGGCCAGCGTCGCACCTTGAAAGGCAAAAAAGAGATTGCTCATCAAAACGGTCGCAGAAGCGCTTGGAATCAACTGCGAAATGACTTGAGTTCGAGTGAAGCCACAACGAGTCGGCAGAATCTGAAAGAGCAGAAGCAGTTGGATGACAAACTGGATAAACAGTCCGAAAAACGCGTCCAAGTCTCCGAGTGTGATAGTCATCTCGAATTTACTGGATTTGGAAGCAATCAGAGCCTCCTCGAAGGTGGTGTCTTTGACCAGTGCACTTGAATGGGCCCAACCGCAAGAGAGCTGCTCGATTTGTCTATCATTGCGTAGGGTTGAGAAAGAAACAATCAGATATTTCCCTCCAATATTGATCGAATGGAGATCATGCTACTCACTTGCCAAAGAGTAACTGAATTGACACGGGCGCCGACATGTTCGGCACAGATCCAATGCCCAGCTCTCCATCATTTCCTCTTCCCCATGCTAGTGTCTCCAAGTGATGGCGCCGGTGCCCAGAACCCGTCGGATCAGTTCTGCTTCTCGCACGTCGACCATGAGTCAGTTCTAGGAACTGAATTGGGTCATCCAGACTGCAAATGGAATGGCGGCCGCCTGCAGCCAAATGCTTGAGATGAATTCCACTCAAACGAGAGATCTTGACTGGTTCGAGCACGCACGCAGTGCTCGTTGGTTCGCCCAGCTGCCCATACTCATTCCTAAACAAAGTGACCAAAGGACCAACCATGTGAGAGTGGGAACCAAGCGCATGGTGATCAGCACGATGACACAACCTACCATCCCCATGCCCAAATGTCCACAGTCGGCTCAGTGGGGTTCTCAGTCAGCTCTATCAGTGGCGAATGGATGTAAGTGCTGGCGCTTCTTGAGAGCAAGTGGTCCGCGATCGCAAACGAGTGGCGAAAGCTACCAATCCATGCCAACAGAACAATCAATCAGCGTCGTCAGCCGTCGGTGATCCATTCCCATGCTCACGCCAATAACTGGAGGTACCCGCAGCAAATGCGAATGATGTGTTTGTCACGAAGCGACTTCAGTTCCGTCGGGAACGACCGTGTGGCTCCGTCTCCAAGTCCGAGCTGACCATAAATGCCCCACCCCCACGAGAAGATCTGATTGGAAGCGCTCAGACACAGATTATGACGGGAGCCACACTCGATTTCAGTGACTTCAATCTCTTCCAACGCTTCGATGACCATGGGCGTCGCGAAATTCTTGCTGTCGCTTTGTCTTCCCAGCGCACCATCCTCATTGCAGCCCCATGAAAACACTTTGCCGTTCGCGGTGACTGCGATCGAATGGGAGCGTCCAGCCGCCACACGACACACCTTTCTGCCCTTAAGCTTTTGGATCTCTTGTGGTAGAAACAGCGATTCCCGCGAGTTGTGGCCCAGCTGTCCATCGTCACCTCTTCCCCACGAGAAAACGCTTCCGTTGGACCCCAACGCGACCACATGGGAGCCGCGACACGCAAGATCAGTGATTGAGATGCCGTTCAGAGCTTCCACCAAACGAGGTTCCAGCTACATAACCCCACCAGCATGTGAGATCGCCGAGTCGGCACCAGCTGGTGGCTTCGGTCCATACCTGAGCCTTGGTGTCGCCCGTACCCAATTGGCCATAGTCGTTCTTTCCCCATGCGTAGACACTTCCTGTCTTGGTGATGGCAACTGTGGATCATTTTAGTCAGAAACAATCCAAGTGAGCACTAACCAGAACAGCACAGCAGCTGCTCTCCAAGCAACAAGTCAAATGGATCCAGATCCGTGACACTCACTGGTGAAACGTGAGCCACACACAACACGCGTGACAGCTGGTCGATGCACCAGATACTCCACGACATGAGGCTTGATGCGCGAGTCTCGATCGTTGGTTCCGAGCTGTCCATTGCCTCCCCAGCCCCAGCACAACACATGGCCACAGCTCATGGCGGCGCTCCCTTGAAGGAGGCGCACAAGAGACAGGAGACGACATCCGACAAATCGAACCAAGAACCAAAGAGAGCAAGCCGTCAGTCGATGGCTGAACTTTCCCAACCAGAGCAGAGCAGATCCGACAGAGAGAGTCCACTCACTCAACCCAGAGAACAAGACGACAACGACGAGCTGACCAACAGCCAACCTCGGCGGAGAGCTGTTTGGATGATCCGGGACTCGGCTTCACGCCAGACGCGAACGCAAGTCTTGTGGCTAGCCTTGTAAATACTTTCATGGCTTTGGAGTGGGAGGGCCATAGTGTGGCCCACCTCACACCTCCCACCAAACACACCAACAAACAATGGAACAGCAGGGGTGGGTAGGGTTGCGGTGACTTTTGGCCAATCCAGTGGATTTATTTTTAGGGTTTTCTGTTCTTGCCCTTTTGTTCGAAAAAATAGCGTGATGACATGGCAGCAAGTGCTACTGCTGGGTACAGTATGGCACGGGTACACACACTCGCTGTACTTCCCTTGCCCAAGCCACGACGCTCGCGCAGCCAAGTGACTGACTGCATTCAATTCAATTCAACTGCGCCAAGTGGCTTAAAGCCCAGAAGAAAGAACGAACGATGCAGTCGGCGGTCTCGTCCACTGCTACTGCTACTGCTGCTGCCGTTGTGGCGTCTGCCAGCATTGCCACCAGTCCGATCGCCTCTCCACACGACCTCGTCTCGCCGACCAAGCCACCGGCCCCGCTGGTGCGTCGCAAGAACATGATGGTCACCGCCCGGTCCGCGTCTCTTGATGCAGCGCTTGACGGACGCGACGCTTCTGCGCCCTGTTCACTCGATCCAAAAACCCGCAAGTTCCGAGGCAACAGCAACAGCGACACCCGCGCTATGGGACTCACCTCCATGCCGTTTCTTAGGCGCTGGCACAAGTCCTACACTTCGCCGAAACTCGTATCTGAGGCGACTCCGAGCCCCACGTCAACTGCGCGACAGGTGCAGAGCAGCCATGGGGGCATTCTGAGAGGCAGAGCATTGGCCAGACACCGTCATAACCACCATCAAGAGAATACCAGTGTCGACGTGTTTCTTGGAGGATCCTGCAATCCCACGACGTGGCGCCGAGACATTGCGGTGCCACTACTTGCAACAGCGCAAGTCGCCTTTTACAATCCTCAAGTGGACGAATGGTATGAGGAGTTAGCGCTGATCGAAGCCAAAGCGAAGGAACAAGCCAAAATCATCCTAATGGTCGTGGACAATGCCACGCGCTCGATCGTCGGTATCAACGAAGCAGTTGAATACATTTGCAGAGGACGACGAGTCGTGTTGGTAGTACAGGATATTGTGGCAGGAACGAAAGTTGAAGGGAGTGAGCTGGGCGCATCTGAAATTGCCGATCTCAATGGCGCACGCGCCTGTCTGCGTAACCTGGCCACCAAAAGATCCATCCGCGTGTTTGAAGATGTGCATGCTGCTGTCTCTGGGATCATTGACTGGATGCAAGCAGAGCAGCTCTCCCATCCAACACAGGACGTACCTCGTTTGCGAAAGCGCACGTCCATCGTGTTGAATGAGTGGTCAGGTTATGTGCGTCCTGCACGAGTCACTTCACGGTCGTGTTCAACTTCCTCGCTTACAGGAGTTCTTGGTCACGATGGAGGCGAATGTGAACATTGTGACATTGATGAGAATGGAAGTCATAAGCACTGCTACAAATGCGCCAAAGGATCGGTGTATCTAGGCGGTAACCTGTTGGCAAGCTCTTGGCGCGATCGAATCGCTATTCCGCTTCTCAAACTGGCCGGCATACGATACTTTGTGCCTGGCGACGACTATTTGACCCATGAGTTGATCAAAGCAACACGCGAGAAGGAAGCAAAGGTTGATGAAAAGAGCGCTGACGTTTGGCGAGACATCGAAAACGAAAAAGAATATGCGGAGGTGAGGCGCAGTGTTATTACACTCCATTGCTTGGTTCGTCAGTTGACTCACAGAGTGATGAATACTTGTCGTCACCATGCAGTTGATTCTGTTTGTCATCTCAGGTAATGCACGATCAATTGCAGCGATGACCGAGGCGGTCGAACTCGTTTGCAGTCATTACGCCCTCCTGCTGGTGATCGAACCACTCCTTGAAGGCTGCATCGTCGAGGACGGTACGCCTGTGACTGGCCGTCAGTATCGCGATCTGCGACGAGCACGATGCTACTTGCAAGAAACAGCGGAGCGCCATGACATCGACGTCTTCGACTCGGTCGAAAATGCGGTCAAGAGCATCATTGAACGGCTTCGATAAACTGGACGACGTCAAGAGCCAACCTCGAGCAAGAAGTCAAACCCCCATTTCGTCCCCAGTGATAGTAAAACAAGACCGAACATCCTTCACCCGAGCAAATCTCCTGCCTGGAAGCCGCCCACGACTCATAACATAATCTAAAGTAATTCCGACTTGTTTCTTTACTACACAAACCCAAGCGTTGCTCGCATATGATCATCAGACTTCACACGCTGCTGTTGGTGCATATGAGGAGGCATGGAGACTTGTCGGCTCATGTGATGGCCACGTCGATGTCCCGCAGTAATAGGGCCTCCGCTGCTCATGCTACCACTACCACTTCCGCTTCCACCGCTGCTGGGAGAACCTGCGACGGAAGTACTTTCGGCTTGTTTGTTACGCTGCAAAATTGCATTAGCGGTGCGTAAAGTCTTGACCCACATTGATAGCTCTTGAGTGTTCTTGGTGAAGAACCGCGATTGCTGGGTGCTGGTACACACAATGAACTCGTTTCCACGCTGTGTGTCTTCACAAATCACTTCCAAACTTGGGTCAGCAATATCAATCTCCCCTCGAACAATCGGATCTCCGCGTCGCTTGAAGTAACGCAGCTTCCCATCATTTCCGAATTCGCACCACCGCTCGCGTGCACCACGCATTGACTTCATGCTGCCCACAATGCCGCCTGAACTCCACTCAGTTGGGCCCTTCGCCAAAAACCCACTGAGAGTTGGAATCTCTCGACGTCCAGAACTCGAAACTGTGGTCTTAAGGACTGGAGGTGGTGAAACAGTGGCATCTTTAGATGGCGCATGAGGAAGAGACCGATCATTTCGCTCCCGTCGTTCGCCTCGCTCTGAACGCGCACCGCGTTCGCGGCGTTCTCTTCGCTCATCTCTTTCTCGTCGATCTTGACGAGGGGAAGCGCTAGTCGAAAGCCGTTCCACCCCTTCCTGTCGTTTCAATTCGTTGAGCTCGTCCAGAGTTCTGGCCAATTCTTCCTTGATAGCTTGTCTTCTCTTTTGGCAGTCGATGGCCAGCGCTTGATCGCCGGCTTGAGCAGCCTTTGATAGTGTTTGAACCGTTGCTCGCTAGCAGGATAAACCGGATCAATTCTCGACCATCAACACTCCAAACTCATAGCGGATCGATACCTGTTTCTTGCGCAACTCGACAATTCGTGCTTCCAGTGCCTGCATTTCCATTGATTTGTTCGACTCCACGAGAGCATCTTCACGCTTGCCTCCAATGTTGTTAGAACTCGACTGCAAACTGGCCAAGTGTCGATTGAGTTGCTCCATTTCTCGTTCCACTTTGGCGGCCTTTCGTTGCTCTTTGCTCAGTTCTTCCTCCATGTCGGAGATCTTCTTTCTGCATTCTGCCAACTGTTCCACCGAGCTCAGGCTCCGATCGATACCAAAGAAATCATCTTCCGCCGCGTTTTTGTCTTTGTTTTCGCCATCAGCTACATCCAACTTGGACAAAGCGCTCTCAAGTTCGTCCAGTGCGCTTTGAAGTGTTGCTCGTTCTTTTCGGAGCTTCTTGTTGCCTGCTCCAATTCTCGCAATGTCGTCGTTGAGCTCTGTGGCGTGCATGAGATGTCATGAACAAAAGTCACCGATAACAACATTGAACAGAAAACTCACCGCTGTTCCGCTTTGACAGCTCGTTAGCGCGTACCACTTCTGGCGATTCCTCAGCATTCGATTCCTGCGAGTCGGGAAGTTCGCACATAGGTCATAGGTAACTCGAAGTTGAACATCCACCAGATTCACACTCACTTGAAGTCGTAATTGGCGGATCATATCTTCATATTTCTTCTTGTCATCCAGCAGTTGGTCATGTTCCTTTCGCAACTGGGTGCGTTGTTCAGTCAAGGCTTCGGTCCCCTTGGACAACATGTCCCATTTAAACAGCATCCGCTGCATTTGGCGAGTCAGCTTTTTGTTCTCGATGCCCCACATTTCGCTGTGCAGTTCATTCATCACAAGGAGACGAGTGTACTCTTGCTTCTGCATCATATAGGCGGACGGAGCTTCGTTCGCTTTCTTATCCGCGGCCTCCTGGGCTTTGGAGGCAGCGCCCTGTGAACAAAACCAACATCAGCATGATTCTCGACAGCAAAATGCAGAAGAATCTAACATTGGGATTGTCTTCCACGGTCCCTTGCGCGACATCTGCAAAACGCATTCTAAGCGGGCGAGGAGCTCTCTTGAGCCGGTCAACGACCTCTAGGTACGTCAGCCCTGCCAGACTGAGTCCCCCAATCGATGTAACGCGCATACCAATCGTCAGCCGTCTGAAGTCAGATAGCACAGAATTAGTTCCGCATTTATGTTGTCACAGCTATCAAGTCGAGACGTACTTGTCCGGTTTGACACTCCAGTTGTACAACTCAGCGGGGCCCGCCTTGCCATTCACCTGATCATCCAAGTGAAGGTCATTAGAACAGTAAAATCGCAATCATTAAGATTGATGCCCCTAGTACTCACCTTTGGCAGGTCATCGACTTCAGCCTGAAACTCCGGATAGACAGAGGAACTGGGCGGTTTAACTTCGCGAAGACTCACGCCGAGTCTTCCCTCACCAAACTCGATTTCAACTTCAACGTGCCAGCTGTAGGTTCGCGCAGGCACTTGGGGAGTTGGTGGAACCGATGGGGATGCCCCGGGCTTCTCTTTCTCACTGCCCCTGCCAGAAAGGGACGGCCGAACCCACTGGGTTTTCCCACTCGGCGAAATATAGTAGTAGCGCCCCTTTTGCGACTTGCTTTCTTTCTTGGTCCATCCAGGCGGCAGCTCGTCATCGCCCACCGTACCAGTGGCAGAAGGCGTCGCCGAAGCCGAAGAAACAGAGGATGAAGTGGAGGAGACAAAGGACGGAAGCGATGTCACCGACGGGGTCGTCAGATTGTTGTTTGATCCTGTGCTTCGACTGTGTACAAAAGCGAGAGAGAGAGAGAGTGATAGGATAGAAGCCACACAGAAGAACAGAGCGAATCGTCAGTTCAAGGTCGTTCCGTGGCGGCGGCAACGTGACTTGAACTCGCTTCTCACCTCCACATGTCGTCATTTACAAGCGAAAGACCCTCAACTCACAAAAAAAGATGAACTGTGTGCACCACACCAGGGCCAGCAGTGCGGTATGATAACCGGTTTCATATGTGGCCCACACCAGACTGAAGTGGCCCACACTCCAAGTTGCAGGGTGGAAGGACACTTTTGGGTGATATCCATGACTGACGTTCGTTGCGCTGCTATTTTTCATTTGTCATTCCACTCTTTTCTTTGGCATTTGGATGCCGCCTCCAGTAGCCACACAGGAGAATCTGCGAATTGCCGTCCCGTGATGAGCTGCATCTTGAATCCGTTTCTCACTTGGACCCTTTTCACCACATACCGTACGTAGAAGGCACTCGATGTACATACTTTCAGTGTGCACCACACGGATATTCCTGCCATTCCAAACCGATCTCTCTGTAATAATGAGTTCCCTCTAACACTACATAAAAGGATTTGGGACTTGTCAACCGAAATTTGCCTCTACTAATGGATTCCCTGCTTGACAAGATGGAGATTGAGATGTCCGTTCCATTCCCGCATCCCCAATCAAGGCAGTGGGACAACGGAAGTCATCATCGCGAGAGACGCAAGCACCCACCAGCCAGCCACCTGCGCCTCAAGCTCAAGCTCAACTCCCACCGTGGCGACCGAGGGACATCACCTCCATCGGTCATTCTGTGCACTGCGCTACACTCACAGCTTGCTCAGTCAGTCAGTCGAAGAAAAGAACAACAAGGCCAACATCTTCATGGCGCAGCAGAACAAGGTGTTCGCGCGGCTGCCCACCACAGTGGTGCCCCAAAAGGTTGGTTGGTCTCTTGCTCGTTTGGTCGCGCGATGTGACTGTGTGGTGGTTGGGAGGAACTGATGGTCATGGTGGTCCTGTCTTGCAGTACTTTCTCCACTATGACGTGGTCGATCTCGACAGCTTTCGTTTCGAAGGCACGGAAAGCATCCAATTGACTGTTCGAGAAGCCACTTCGGTCATAAAGTGCCACGCTGTTGAGCTCTATGTGTTCGACGTCACGCTGCGAGTGGAGGGCACCAACGAAATTCTCAAGTGCGACAGCATTTCCTACTTGAACGAGGACCAAGCCGTTGAGTTTGGCTTCCGACAGCAGCTGCCTGCTGGCGCAAAGGCGAAGTTGTGTCTAAGCTTCCGCGGAACGCTTAACAACAACTTGTGCGGTTTCTATCGAAGCGAATACGAAAGTGACGGCGAGAAGCGGATGATGGCCGTGACGCAATTTGAAGCTTGTGACGCTCGTCGCGCGTTTGTTTGTTGGGATGAGCCTGCTGTCAAAGCCAGCTACGAGATCTCACTTGTGACTGATCCTGAGCTGGTCGCGATCTCCAACACTCCTGTGTTGCAGACCGAGTTGCGTCCACGAGCGAATGCTCACTTGCGCAACAAGACCCGCAAGAATTCGACGATGGAGAAAGTCTGGAGATTCGCTGAGACGCCAATCATGTCATCGTATCTTGTCGGAATGGTCGTTGGTGAATTCGACTCCGTCTCGGCGTACACCGAAGAAGGAGTGCTTGTCACCGTCTACACACCTCAAGGAGCAAGCACAAGAGGTAGATTTGCACTCAACACGGCTACCAAAGCGCTCTCGTTCTTTTCCAAGCAATTCGGCATTCCGTACCCGCTTCAGAAGCTTGACATGCTCGCGATTCCTGATTTTGACTGTGGCGCGATGGAAAACTGGGGCATTGTCACCTATAGAGAAACATATCTTCTGATTGACGAAGAGCTCAGTAGTTTCACGCAGAAATTGTCCACGGCCAAGACTGTCTGTCACGAGCTAGCCCACCAGTGGTTTGGCAACTTGGTGACGATGGAGTGGTGGACGAGTCTTTGGCTGAACGAGGGCTTTGCTCGATTCATGGAGTTTGAAGCTGTCAATTCGATCTATCCAGAATGGAACATCTGGGAGAATTTTGTTCAAGGAGTCACGCTGAACACTGCGATGACCCGTGATGCACTCAAGAGCTCGCATCCGATTGAAGTTCCCGTGCATCACCCTGACGAAGTGGACCAGATCTTTGACATGATTGCGTACGCAAAGGGCTCCAGCTTCATTCGCATGCTCTACGATCTCATTGGCCGTGAAGACTTTTTCAAAGGAATCCACAACTACTTGGTCAAGTTCAAGTACGCAAATGCGTACACCGAAGAGTTGTGGGCTTCGCTTGAAGAAGCATCAGGTCTCAAGATCACGAGTATGGCGGAATCCTGGACGCGTCAGACAGGCTTTCCACTGGTCACAGTGTCTTACAAGGATGGAAGCGTGTGTTTGACTCAGGAACGTTTCCTTGCTGACAGAAGCCTGCGGGACGAGTGCGACTTGGAGTCGATCTGGGATATTCCGCTCACATTCGTCAGCTCAAGCGATCCAGCACGTGTGCACTGTGTGGGCATCTGGCATGCTCACAGCACCAAGAATGGCTTCAAGTGGAAGACTCCAGTGAAGGCCGACGAAGCTGTTTGCAGCAAGATTCCAGCCCCAAAGTCAGAGAGCGACTGGTTGTTGCTCAATCCTGGTCAATCGGGCTTCTATCTCGTGAATTACCCAGAAGAAGGCTGGAAAGCTCTGCAGCGTCCTGTGCGCGAACTAACGCTAGGTAAACTGGAACGAGTGAGTTTGCTGCACAGCGTGTTTTCATGCGCCAAGGCCGGAATTGTCTCCATCGCCACCGCGTTTGAGTTCGCCAGTGCATATTCGAATGAACCCGAGTACGTTTGCTGGCGAGAGTTGTCCTTCATGATGGGTTTCTACTGCAGTTTATACAGCAGCGAGTCGTTTTCGCCTGCTCTTCAAATGTTTGTGCGTAATCTGTTCGCCGGGGTCATGAAGCGACTCACGTGGGAGCCGAGCAGTGGTGACGAAGGGGCCGAAACTGGATTGTTTCGCACGGAAGTGATCTCTATGCTCGCCGCAGCCGAAGATCCAGAGATCATTGCGGAAGCCAAGCGCCGTTTCCACGAGTATATGCACCTTAAGAACACGAATGCACTCCCAGCAGACTTGCGACGAGTGGTGTTCCGACTGCAGGCGCGTCATGGTGACGAATCACAAGTTTCCATGTTACGTGCTCGCTACGAGCAAAGCGACTTTGTGGAAGAACGACTGGATTGTCTGGCGGCTATGGGATGCACTCGATCCACTCAAGTCAAGGACGAAGTGATTCAGTGGGCCCTTGAGCATGTTCGAGGACAAGACATTCACCAAGTGTTTGACAGTGTCGCGAGTGACTCTCAAGGAGCCACCTTTGCTTGGAATTACATCCAGAGCCAATGGGACAAGCTCACCAGCCAGTATGACGATCGCATCATGGGTCGCATTGTACCAACCACAGTGGCCCACTTTAAGACGGAAGCAGCAGCGTGTGAGGTGACGCACTTCATGCAGTCGCGTCCTCACGACTCGTACAACAAATCGCTCGAAGAGAAACTCGAACGCGTGCGCACCAAGAGCAAATGCTATGCATGGGGCCGACAAGAGCTGGCGCAGTGGCTGGCGCAGTGGCTGGCGCAGCATGTGGAGGAGCAGTAGGAGGATACTGTCTTGTTTTGTACAAGTGTACCTACCTATTGGTAGTGGGGTCGTTTTCCACCAATCATACGTCAATATACTCGGTTTGGATGTCAGAATGGGCCATGACATTCAAGTGATCGATCTTGCGCCGCTTCTTTCGCCTCGTGCTGCGAGTGGAGCGGAGAACGAGGAGGCGTTGCAGCACATCGCGGAGCTTGTGAACGATTCCTTCGCACAGACGGGCTTTTTGATTGTCACCAACCACGGCGTGCCCACGCAATTGATCCACGACGTGCGGACCCACGCACGAGAGTTCTTTGTCAACACCAGCAACAAGGACAAAGCTACCTGCACCTACCGAGCGCCAGTGCCGCGCGGATTCTCTGGCAATGCCAAAGAAAACTTTGCGATTCTCGTTGGCGACCAAAAGCCCAACGACCTGGTGGAGAAATATCGCATGGGTCCATGGCGCTTTGATGCACAGGACCCATACTTTTCCGGCTCCAAAGACGCACAGATGATGTTTTATCCAAACAAATGGCCCGACTGGGACGACCACAAGTTGCAACACGCGATGGAGACATACTATGAATCCATGGAGCAACTTATGCGGGTGCTCTTGCGAGTGTTTGAGCACTGTCTTGGGGTTCCGCAGGGCTTTTTTTCCTCCAAAGTGAACAATCACACGAGCATTCTCAGTGTGAATCACTACCCACCAATCCAAAAGCAATTGCAGAGGCAGCAACTACGTCTAGCTGAGCACACTGATGTCGACTTGTTCACGGTGCTATGTCCAGACTACGACGACCCGTTCGGCTGTCTGCAGGCCAAAAGCCAGCTAACTGAGTGGTTCCCAGTGCCCATCATCGACGGGTCGCTCGTCATCAATGTGGGCGACTGCTTTGACTTCTGGACTAAAGGCAAATGGAAATCGACGTTGCACCGGGTCATCGTGCCCGAACGTAAGGAAGCGAGAGCCATCGGACGCATCGCCATCGCGTTTTTCGCTGGCGCCAACTACGACGCGACGCTTGATCCTCTCTCCCCGCAAATGGTCGAAGAAAGCGAGACCCAATCGTGCGCACCAGTGATGACTTACGTCGAGTGGCGCAAAGATCGCGTCCAACGAGCGTTAGAAAAGTTGCCAAAGAAGTAGACAAGAGAAATAACCAGGTTGACGACATAGATTTAGATATTGGTCCCGTCCTTTTGCGAGTGGCTCATCGACGCAGTCGGCGCAGGATCCACCATGCTGCCACCACGGCCGAAGACGCAGCCGTCGCTTTGGTTAGCGTTGAGGACAACTGGTCGAGCTGTTGCTGTCGTAGCTGTTGCTGCTTTTCCTGTTCTTTTTGTTTCTGTGCCTGACCATTCTCTGCTGCAGTACTGGATTCGTTGGTTTTGGATCCGCTGGCGCAAGTCAGCTGGCGTTGAGTCGTCGTTTGCGTTTGCAGTAATAGTCGATGCAGTGAGCGAAGTAGAAACATCGATTGCGGTCGTGAGTTCATCAACTGTAGCATTCGAACGAGCAATGCAAGACATGCGATCGAGCCGAACGATGTCAGGGACAGAAAGCGCACCACTGACCACAACTGGCGACGACTCTTCGGCGAGAGATACAGCTGCGGCATTGCAAGGAGTCAACCAAAATCCGGCAAAAAGGAAAGAGAATAGGCTACACCAACCTGAAGAACTAACAGAGCCGATGAACAAGCGGATGTACGATAGAGAGTGCGGGCACTGGGAAGCTGTGCCAACTGCGTGCATGTATTGATGAGCCGCTGGTTGATGATATCATTGATGACACCTTTCTTGGCTTCATCGTCAATAGACGAAGGGGCAACTCTGGAGGTCACTGAATGCTGGAAGCCAAAGCCTGCAGAGGCGGAAGACGGAATCTCCATTTCAAAACTGAGGTCGTTGGGTAGTTGAAGCAACAACTGGGATTGATCCTCCTCTTGCATTCCGACATCGCGAGGCGATAACCCGTCGCCTCGGCGAGAATCATGAGCTGGAACAGGTAAAAGAACTCTCTGCACGGATTCAGGCAGGAAGTTCACCATTCCAGGACGAGTCAGAACGGTTTGGGTCTCGGACGGTAGTTGCGCGAGCAGTCGCGCTTGCTCACTCTTGTTGAGCGGCAGAAGAAACGGCAGGAAATGCTTGACACGATCCAGCAACGTGGTGTCCGTGAGCCAGTCCAGCAGGGTCACACGAAGCAGCATGTGCTGAAGCCATAGCGGAAGATACGAGACCAATCCTTTGTGTCGAGCCGTGTGGAAATACCAACGCCAGGCGTCGACACTCCATGAGTACAGGAGCCCCGAGACCCCGTACACCAGACAAATACTGGCGAGTGTTGCTCTTCGCGATAAAAACTCGCTCATGACCACCACCAAAGAGCAAACGATCACCAGGGAGCAAGCTGTTCTCAGGGCCAGCAACACGAGATCTCTGGAGCCTTGACGACGAGAATACCGTGTGGTCCCAAGCAAAACACCGCCAGCAGGCAACCCGATCGCAAGCAGCGCCACCAAATGATCCACCACAAACGCATGGTACTGGTTGCTCCAGTCGTAGACCAGCGATTGGATCCAAAGGGACGGAAACAGGCGGTGCAAGATCACATTGACAGCCTGCGGATCAGCCAACGGAGCGATGAAGAAGCCAACTACGACGAGAGCTAGCAAGATACATGACGTCCACGTGAAGCAGTGGACTGTCACCGGATGTCCGTACACCTCACATAGCAGACTACGAAGAATTCCTTGCTTGGGGCGCACTGCCGCCACGTCCGAGAGACGCGCCATGGACCCACTCACTTCCAGCATCCACCAAGCACCTTGGCTTTGAGCCAGAATAACGTTGGATAACGGTCCCCGAACAACACGGGTCGGTTCAAAATGAAAAGTGCATCGTAACCAGCATCTTCAGAGGCCAAAGCATCAACTATTTTAGACCAGTGTCGACCACACCAAACAAAAGCGAAATCCTAACGTTCAAATGCCCCTTCGCAACTGTGTCAAACGTTGTGTGTTCTTCGGCAGGTTCTTATCGTAGCCGTCGCCCGGCGCCTTGGAACGCGGTGAACTTCTTCTCTTCTGGTTGTGTTGCTGAGACAGAGGATGTCGCACTGCTGCGTCGACTGCCGCTACCAGAAGCAGTGCCAGCCATCTCACCACCAGACGAGTTGATGGTGGCTGTTGACAAACTGTTTGACGAAAAAGTCGATCGAAGACCACTCAACGAACGTCCGGTGCCGTGAAACGCTTCGTATTTCTTTAAGCGCGCTGCTCGCATCGCCGCAGGATCAGTATCAGCCTGTTCGTTGCCCTTTTTTAGGCGCAATCCACCTGCCACCCCCAAGCGGCTGCCATTAGACGATGCCGTGGCAGCAGCCACTTGCTCCGACTTCACGGTCGCGACGCCTGATGTTGTCGACCATCACAGATTCAGATATACGTCCAGCCAGTGGGCTGTCCAACAAACATACCTCCGTATGGAACACTAGCGGGAGATGTCGTGTCCGAGGACCCGTTCGATGTTTCACTTGAGGTAGCTGCAGTGTTGGCAGAGGTTGGCGTTGGCTCCACATAATCAGCGGGGGGTTCGAAATCTACTTCACAGTCAGTTTCGATGATGCAGGCAGCTGGGGGCGGTCGCACTTCTCGCACATCCAGCAGGAAGTTTTTGTTATTATACTTGAGACAAATTGTGTCGCCCACAGTCATGCACGAGAACTTGCGAAGAGAAGCTTCCAGCCTATCAGTCGTCATACTCACACAGTCAGCACTGTATGTGGTCCATATCTCAGACCCACTTACACTGCTCTCGGGTTGGAAATGTCGAGAAAGTCCTGCGATTGAGGACGGATCTTGACAAACGTGGCTTTGGGCAGTGAGATGTTCTGGATGTTGATGATATCGCCCTCGTTCACAAAGAGGTTCTGCATCATCTGCTCACAAGATCACATCCAATTCCAAGAACGAAATGCTTGTCACAAGCCACAAAGACGGCCAAAAAGAATCGACGAACTCAGCAACAACGCACCCAGTATGGCATATAGCAAGTTCCTTCAGCAGCACTAAACTCCAGCACACCGCAATGGGAGTGGCGGTTGGCTCCAAGATTTGTGAGTTTGAACAGCATCGGGTACTCGATGTGAAGACGCGCTTGAAAAGAGTTTCAACGTGGTAATCAGTTCATGTTGCTAACAGGAATCTCTCGGATTGGCGTCAGGTCTCACCAAGCGTGTCGAGTGCAGACGGAGGAAGCAGAACTGGACCAAACCAAGAGGAAACCACACACGGCATGTCAAATCTGTGCCAGAATAGTCCACGCAAGCAGTCCAGAACGTCTTGTGCTCACTTTTGTCGCCGTCTTCGAGATGGCCCTTGTCACAGAAAGACACTGGATAGACGCGATAGTGCTCGTCAAAGCTGTTGCGTTGTCCGCAAATGCCACAAAAAACGAGCCATTCAGTCCACCCGATCGACACCATCACACAGAGAACCCAAAGCAGCCCATCGCTTGGCCTGTTGCTTTCGTACCGAAGCGGCACATCGCCGAATCCCAAATTGATGCCGAAAGGGTTCGAGTTGCCTCCAAACGTCCCAAACTGCCCACCAGCGAAACAAATCCATTGCTCCCGTCAGTGACTATCCATCTGTCCATCCGTTCAACCACTGAGACTTCTCTTTGCCCCTTCTCTTCCTCTCGCCATCGCTTCGCTTACCATTGCTTTCGCTCACTAGCTCACTAGCTCACTTGCTTCTCTCTCTCCTTCGTCGCTCTCTTTGGCTTTCCAACTGGAACACGTTGACTCACTGATGGACACACGTGCACGTGATTGGCCAAAAATATATCCGAATTGGAGAGACATTCACTCTTTCGGCCATGTGGGCATCTTGGCTCGAAAGCCAATGGCACCAAGCGGCAACCCAACCAGGTGCGCAAGCAAAGCCGTCAGATCTTGATGTCTGTATAGAGAGAGCTGACTGCACCAAAGTAGATCTGTTGCGCTCATCTCCTGGCGCCACGAGGTATCGCGTTCTCTCAAGTGATAGCGAGCATCCGCTGGGACTCGTGGCCCAATTCAATCCGCTGCATCACCAAGTGAGTCAAGAGCGATGACAAGACAGCGTTTGTTTTGGCTAACGAATCCACTGCGACAGAAACGACCGGTCGACTCATCGCTCTTGAACCACAAGCAGGCAACGCAGTCAACTCCACTTCCACAAGCAGCCACTTCGGCTGCAGCTGGCTTCAACTTCACCCAAGTGAGGTGAGAGCCATCGCTCTGATCACATCGTCATCTTGTGTCTTGTTGGCTAAGATTAAAGCTGTTTTTGACAGACTGGATGAATACTTGGGCGTGGTGACATCAGAAGTGTCAGATGCTGGCAACGTGGAGTTGGCTCTGGTGGAGACAGTCACAGAAGAAGTGCTGCGACGAGCAGTCAAAGAAGCCTCTCATCCCGTTCTGGTGAACGTCTCGCCACTGGTGGGTTGAGCTGTCATTTCGTTTTGGTCGCTACGTTCAGCGCTTCCTCATCGATTCTATCGTGGATGGGAAGATGTCGGGCCATTCGTTGATCGTGATGGAGTCATTGCTGCTTCGACCTCAGCGGCTCGAGAGACATCACATTGCCCTTTTGTTTGCCCTTGCACGAAGATTTGTGCACGAGCACTGTTACCTCGGTGCGAACTTTTGCTTCTGTTAATATGATGATAACTCACCCTATTGTTTTCGTCTTGAATAGGATACAACAGTGCTGGCGCGTGGGCCTCAGTGAATCATTTGCATATTCACACGTTGTTCACGTCCTCGCTGCCTTGTGGTGTATTTCCGGTGATGCTACAACCTTCGCAGTGCTTGTTTCATGTTCAAGATCAGGAGAACAGCTCATCTCCCTCAGGAACTGTTGTTGTTGAATGCCTGCCGAATTGGCCGATTCACTGCTTCAGCATTCGTTGCTTTTGCACCAGGACAGGCGTGGACCGTGCTAAAACCCTCAAGAATCTCGACACTCTCATGGAAGAAACTGTGGCTGTGATCATCGCATATCTCGTTGAGAAAAAGATCGCTCATAACGTTCTGTTCACTGGGGGTGTCGATGGGTCACACCGCGTCTTGGTGTTTCCACGGCAGGACCAATGCGAACACTTGATGACGTTCGCTTCATCGTTGTCCGTGAAACCAACGCCAATGCGGTTTGCCATCGTAGAGCTTTGCGGTCTTGTGGTTCCAAACGACGAGGCCTCGTTTGACCTGATCCGTGAAGAGAACTACGTGCGTACCATGCGCGATCAGGTCTCATTGACTAAAGTGAGCCATCACCCTCGATGCCATCAAATTCAAGTTTCTTAGCTACTCTTTGGGTGAATGATTGGTAGGAACTCTTCGATTCGATCACACAGGATGTTGCTACACGGCTTGCAGAGAGCAAGTGCATTCGATTCAGTTGCGAGTGATCGACCGATTCACTCGAGCGTTGACTCCGCAGAGATCAAACACAATTGGATAGCTTTCGAGCCGTTCTGTAAGTACGCAAGCGAAGTGCTGTACCATGTGCATTTCTTGCTGTGGCTTACGAGAAGGATGATCACAAGTCAGTTTGGTTGTTGTCAATAACACTTTATTCGATTGAACTGCATGAAACCAAACAACAGAGCAAGCGAAAACGATCAACAAAAATGCTCTTCTTATGCAGTTTTTACCAGCTTTTCTTCCAGACAAGCCGGAGACGAAAGTGATCTCGACAAGTTCAAGACAACACGACGCGACTTGACCAGCTTACACTCCAATAGCACGCAAGACATTGATACGACCGTATCCATATCCGTTGTTGGGAAACTTGGCGTTATCAGCTCCTCCACAGTCACGGTCCAATGGCTGAAGAGCGTCGGTCTCGACAGTGCTGGTCAACAAAGTGCGCACCTGGTCGTAGGTCGTTCCTGGTTTGACCTGCAGGATCAAGGCAACAGCTCCGGCAACATGGGGAGTCGCCATACTGGTTCCTGAGATCGAGTTGTATGCGTTGTCACCAGAGTTCCAAGCCGAACGCACATCTTGACCAGGAGCAGACACATCCGGCTTAGTGAGACCATTCACCGATGGTCCCTTGCTGCTGAAGTCGGCGAGTCCATCCTGGTCGGTGGTGGCGCCAACAGCAATGACGTTGGGGAGATCTGCGGGCGAGCTGGCAGTCTTGCATTCGGGGCCTTCATTGCCGTTGGCAAAGATCGGAATGATGCCAGCCTTGTGCCAAGCTTCGACGGCGGCAGTGAACGTGTCGGAACCTTGGCCACCACCCCAGCTGTTGCTGACGAGGTGAGGAGCCTTGGAGCAGTCCTTCTTCTTGCCGGAGGTGTCCGTTGGGCATGTCATGAACTGGAAGCAAGTCAACAAATCGGAATCGGAACAGCCATTGCTTCGGCATCCCTTGCACGCCATCCACTTTGCACCTGGTGCAACACCGATGCCATTTGCGCCAGCGATGGATCCCATTGTGTGCGATCCATGTCCGTTTGGATCATAAGGCTGCGCTTTCTTTCTCTCGGGGTCGAACCAGCCAAAGTCGCCACGGAAGTTACCCTTCAGAGCTTCATGAGTGCCACGCACTCCTGTATCAATGGCACCTACGATCACTCCTTCACCAGTGAATCCCTTTTGCCACACACCTGGGGCGTTGATCTTCTGAACGCCCCACTCGTTGGTTGACTCCAGCAAAGTCGAGTTCATCTGGGAAGGGATGATCTTTGGTAGCGGGTACACATTCTCGGGGCGAATCGATTGGATAGCATTCACGTTCGCCAGCTTGTTGATCAGTTGGGGTGACGCCTGCTTAAAGTAGATCTGGTTGGAGATCCAGAAGGACATTTTCGACTCGTAGAGCTCGGTCGAGTCACCTGCTTCTTGCGCAAGCAGATCAAACACGGCCTTTTGGCTTTCCGTCGCAAGTGCTTCGAGTGAATTGACGAGTTCCGTGATCTTTTCTCCACGACCAGCCGATGTGCTGCTCTCAGCCACGCTGTTGAGAGTCGCTCGGGTGTCTTGCTTCATGGTGACGATGATGTCAGCAGCACCTTGCTGGCGAAGAGCGCGGTGCACACCAGCATCAACGTGGGGTGCAGCATCGGAGGCGGAGAGCGAGGCAATCGCAGCAATAGCGAGCGCGGCGGCGGTGCGAGTTGGGTTCACCATTGTGGAGGTTGTTGAAGACAGGACTTGAGCTGCACACGGCAAATCGTGGAATGAGTCTTCGGCTCGTCGTCCACATTGGCAAAGGAACTCGTTGCCCAAACACGTCTCGGGAGAGAATGCAAGCAAGCAGCCACAGCAGAGGCCGTCCGAATCGCTCGCTTGGAGTTGAAGATGGCGTTCGGGATCAGACGAGAGGTGGAGATCATGAGTTGGTGCGCGAGCTCGGTTGAATGCGTTCGTGTCCAATGGGAGCGTAGCTGCAGCCTACGACTTCGGACTTGGTCCAACGCTCACCTGTCGCCACCCACCAAGAAGAGAAAGCCGATGGTCTTGAGGTTGATTCTTCAGCGTCTGAACCCCACGAATCACCGTGTAGGCATGAAACACGGGAGACAATCCACCGACTCAGTCGTTGAAGTTGCCGTCAATCTGAGCCCAATCAGATCGAGCTCCCACTCTTCCAGCTCATCCATCAAAGTGGACGGGCGACATCTTGAACCCACCCCGAAGCACTCGTCATGAGAGCGACCAGATCAGGAGTGCCGCAACAAGGTTTCTCTGGAGAGATGACTCGTCACTGACCCAGATTCTTGGACTCCAAACAACCAAACATGTCAAACCCATCAACGGGCAACGACAGCGTGTCAATGGATCTGACTTGGCCAACAGACTAGCAAAAGGTGGACATCATCTGATTCTACGGCTTGTTCTCAGATCCCAGGCATGTCTACAGAAGATTGGAGACTCGCTGCAAACATCGCTTGCTCTACAAAAACGACTGGAGACTCCAACTTGCAGACGAAAGTGTCTTTCGCTTGTGTACAACAGCTCACCGGATCAAGTCATTTGGTCTTCTTGGTCTCCTGTCGCCGAGTCGGTGGATGAAGCATATCACGTGCGAAAACGCTCGAGTTCTGTTGTGATGGCCATGTCATAAACCAGTTCAGTCCAGTACGACCGAGATGGAGTGTTGTGGAAGTTGCGTGCCAAGATGTGGGGATGGTCTGATTCTTCTCTGATAAGACACATGCGCCGGTCCCAGAAATCTCACAGATCGAAGACGATGGACGTAAGCCAAAGTGGTGGGGATTTGCGAATCCGTCGACAAGAGAAATGGCAACCACTTCCTCGGTGAAACAAACGCTTTGACAGGTGGAGACGCCTGTGAGCAAGTGCATCAGATCGTCGACAGCCATGAGATTGGTCCAGCTCCAATGATTGGCACTTTGCAAAAAGTGATCCACCTGCTGGTGCTCGTACCTCCTCGGAATCTCTGTCCGCCGCTGGTTTTGGAATGCGACCCAAGCAAGTGCTGAAACAGTGGGGGAGTATCTGCGTGCTAGCTGGCTTGTTCACCATGGCGACACCCACGAGTTAATGGAGAGCAGAAGTCAAAAGTTCGTTTGATTGGCTTTGATTCTGCAGGAGAGATTCGCCTTGAACTATAGTTTTGGGGCTCATTGCCGCTCGATTAACGATGACTTTCGTCACCACCAAGAGGCCAGTGCCTTGAGATGGTGCATGACTCTCTCGTAGCTAGCGAATTGTTGTCAAGCGAGAGTCCGAAGCTCTGGAACGATGTGTGTGAAGGAGGCTTGAAAGGCGATGTCCAAGGAGTCATCACGTTGATCATTTCGGTGAAGGACTCCACGATGTGGCAAAACTCGTAGTATATGGCGAGAATGGAACACGTGCCATGGAAATGAGGATGAGAATCCAGAGTGCTGGTGGCGACGAGACCGTGAAAGTGAACACCATCAGAACGACAGACTCGTCAAGTCGAGATAGCACTCGTTAGAAAGAATCAATCTCTCGACACCGCAGTAAATACGCAACACAACAGATTAATTAACACGATCCTTTGAGGGACTTTTTGAGCAAATCGCTAACAAACTCGTAGGTGATGCCGATATTGGTCTGGGAGTCGGACGGGGCCTGCGAGTAGGCGTACCAGACGATATCTGGATGCTGCTTCTTGGAGTCGTTGACCCATTCCCCACCAATGATCTGGTTGGAGGCATCTAACTCCAGCAAGTACTCGTACACCAGCTCCTGGGTAGCTGAATTGATGGCTTTGGGGTTGGACACCAGCGGACCATCTTCGTATCCTTCATGAATGTATTTGACGCTCATTTTGACGTATTGCAGCTGCACTGCGTCGGGGTTGAACACGTTGTAGGACGAAATCTTGAAAAACGTCGACGCGCCGTCGTTGGGCTGCATCATTCTGGACTCCTGGATGGAGTACGAGCGCAGCGCGTAGTTGAATGTCGGCACGCCAGCGTCAATGTCGAGGATGAGACTCTTGCGGAAGCGCCCGATGACGTTGGCCAGCAGAATGTGAAACACATGTGGATCAACATCGCGCCTCGCTGGGTCGACATATCGCCCAAACTCGTCCAGCGCGTCATTTCGGTCATTGGGGCAGAGCGCGCCAGAATAAGTGTAGCTATAGTTTGAAGCGGAGTACACGTGGCTCAGCAGCGCCTTGATGTCCAGGACGCGGAACGTGACGTCGTTGATGGTGACGGGACATTTTGGCTCTTCTTCCATGAGGGACGCCGAAGTCCAACCGTCGCAGATGCCGAAATAACGAGGCGTGCACAGTCCTTGCGCTGCATCACTGGCTTTGCCGCAGAGATATAGATATGGCTCTTTGGCACAGTCGTCGTCGTTGGTGCAGGAGCCTCCATGGTCCATCGTCTGCGCCTGCACCAGACCCCCGTCGTACGAGACGGCGTGTTCAAACTCCTGTAGATCTAGTCCTTTGGCCATGGCGTATTTGGCGGGCGCGCTGGGCTCTTTGGGATTCCATTTGCGGTTGATGCCGTCGAGATACACGGGCCAATCGCCCGACGGCCACGGGATCTTGGCCACTTCCTGTTTGGGGAACTTCTCTTTGATGCTCAGCGCGTTGACTTCGAACTTGGCCTTGAACACCTTCTCCCATTCCGTCAGGCTTGCAAGCCCAGGCAACGCTTCCGCGCCATCGGCTAAATACGATGCGTCGGCTCCATGTACCGTTCCAGGATGCACCGCGCGATCACCATCCAACGGCAGCCCCAAGGTCACTTCCTGCCCGTTGCGAAAGTGGCGAAAGATGCCACTTCCGTTCTGGACTTTAACAAACGGCAGCCCAAAGCGGTGCGCGTCGATAGCTTCCGGTGCCAACACCAGAGCGAGCGCACTGAACAGCGTACTGGCGGTGATGGTGGTCTTCATGCTGGACTTCCAGCCAGCCAGTTACTGAGTCAGTCTCTTGGGGGGCCACAAGAGCAGAAATGATCTATCCAGGAACTCCACCCCACCATCAAGCAAGTGTGCGAGAGAGCGGAGGACTTCTCGCGCACACGAGAGAAAGACTCTGTTCGCCAAAAAAGTCCCGCCATTTGGAACCTGAACCCTTGGCGCGAAGGCCTCCGTCATACTCAGATCAAGATGTTTGCCGTATTACACACACCACAGCAAATCGACAGGCTCATGATGGCAAAGACAGGACGCGCGGCACCTGTGAAATTTCCAAGTTTACTCCTTCAATTCACTTGTTGTGGCATTGACTTCAAGCTTCAAGTCTCTGTGAAGGGTTGGTGTCTGGTTGTTGGAACCAGTGAGTCGCTGCTCTTCGAATCGAATTCCACGACGCGATCGAGCGACTGAACTGAAACGGGCAGCGCCGACTCAACACCATCAACAGAATCACCAGCTCTGTCTGGGTTGTCTTCCATCCACACTCGTTCCAAGTTATCGTACAACGTCGCTCAACGAGCAAGTCTTCAGCAAGTCCGCTGGAGCGATTGCTGGAGAAGATCGCCTACAAACTCGTATGTGATACCGACCGACTCACTGGACGATGACACGGTCGAGTAAGCATGCCAGACGACATCGGGATGCTGAGTCTTGGAACCGTTGGCCCACTCGCCACCAATGATCTCGTTGTCAGCGTCCAGCTCCAACAGATACTCGTAAACCAGCTCTTCTGTCGCGGCGTCGATGGTTTTGGGATTTGAGACCAGTGGGCCGTCTGTGTAGCCCTCATGAATGTACTCCACACTCATTTTGACGTACTGCACTTGCACTGCATGCGGGTTAAACACCTTGTAGGAAGAAATGTTGAAGAACTGCGATGCCGCGTCATCCGGTTGCATCATTGTGGTCTCTTTGATGGCGTAGGAACGCAGAGCATAGTTGAACAGCGGCACAACGGCGTCAATGTCCAGAATGAGGCTCTTGCGAAACCGACCCATAGCATTGGCCACCAGAATGTGAAACACGTGAGGATCAACGTCGCGACGAGCTGGATCCACAAACCGACCATATTCGTCCAGTTCGTCTTTCTTATCAGCTGGACAGATAGTGCCAGAGATCACAAAGCCATAGTCAGAGGCCGCGTAGATCTTGCTTAGTAGTGCCTTGATGTCCAACACGTTGAACGTCACGTTGTTGACTTGCACTGGACATTTGGGCTCTTCTTCCACTAGTGATGCCGACGTCCATCCATCGCAAATGCCGTACCAACGCGGAATGCAGAGCCCGGTAGACCAGTCTTTGGCACGGCCGCACAGATACAGAATTGGTTTTGTGGGGCAATCAGCGTCAGTGTTGCACGGCCCGCCATGGTCCAACACTTCGGCCTGGTAGAGCCCGCTGTCATCCGAGACGTTTCGTTCAAACTGGTCAACGTCCCATCCGTTAGCGAGCGCGTATTTGGCCGACGCACTGGGCTGACTGTCGTCCCATTGGCGGTTGATGCCGTCTTTGACGAGCGGCCAATCGCCAGACGGCCACGGGATCTTTTCCACTTGCTGACTGGAGTATTGGTCCCGGATGGTGGCGGCGTTGCGCTCGAAGGAAGCCTTGAAGACAGCTTCCCAACTCGCGAGACTGGCAGCATTGGCAAACGCGACGGCTTCGCTTGCTGAAGAGGACGAAGACGAGGACGAGGAAGAAATGGTGTCAGAAGAAGTCAGCGAGAGCGAGCGCACACGAACATCGTAGCCATTGGAAAAGTGTTTGAAAACGCCACTTGCATTCTTGACGACGACGAAGGGCGGAGGGCCGCTGCCGAAACCGAACGAACCGACCGGATGCGAAGACGAAGCTGCCACGGCGCAAGCCACAACAGATCCCAACACACACAGCAAGCAATTGAAGCGGTTGACGCTGGACGTGAACATGCAGTTGAGCAGCAGGGGGGAAAATCCGAGATGAAGCGGACGCAGACGAACGAGAGACTGAGACAAACGCCACGGAAACGGAAAAGCTTGCTGAAGAGGAGAAAAAAAAAAAACGAATCTTCGCTGAACCCAACTAGGTCCGCTTTGGCAAAACCTGGTCCGCTCTTACGTCCACTATACCGTCCGCCGTATTGTCAGATTTCGAGAGATCAGATTGAGAAAAATTCTCAAGACCCTCTATGATCCATAGAAGTATTCAGACATTCGGCCGATGACTGATGCTGTGAAGTGTACGGTAAATTACTGTACAGTAGTTTAGTAGCGTGACACTTGAGCGCTCGAAAATTTGGTTCTTGTTGATGATGGCTTTGGGCTCCTCATAGTTCTTTCGCTTGCTCCATCATCATCAACAGCAGCACCAACAGCACCAACAGCACCAACAGCACCAACAGCACCAACAGCACCACCGATGGGACCATCAAACTCATTCACTTGCCTTAACGCTTCAAAACCAACAGCAGAATCATAACGGAGACCACGTGAAGTTTACCTACTGAAGAATACCCTTTGCTGAATGCACAGAAGTATCTTTCTTTACGAGCCAGTACAGCACAATTCTTCTCTCTCTGGCTCTGGGAGGCTATTTTGATCGCTGCCAACGGCAATTGGCAACTTGCCACTGATAAGCGATGGCGTCCAGCTCGTTGGCAAAGATGGGAACGCGGTGACGTCAGCAACTCCTGTTGTCGTGGATGTTGAGGATGTGGATACGTTCCGAGACGCTGTGTTTGCCAAAGTCTCTCGTGCTCTC
>JAMFLO010000051.1:69536-127135 GCA_027475765.1 Paralagenidium karlingii | reverse complement strand
GCAGCAGCAGCGAGGAAAGCGGAGCAGCAGAAGAAGACATGGTTGTCGAGGATTTCGTTTGCTGGCATTGGTCGCTTTTGCTCTCGCGCGCTGGATCGTGTGCATGCGGCGAGTTGCTGCGTGGACCCGGAGCTGTTGGAAGAAGAGGAGGAGTGAAGGAGCGAGTGTGAAGGCAGCAAGAGTCTCGTGTAGGAATCACAGTATGTGAACAGTAATTGTTTTCTCGACATGTTGTGTATGCGCGTGTGTCCTCTTTTGTTCCCTCTCGTCCAGCACACGAGCGACACCGAGCAAACACCGAGCAAACACCGAGCAAGCGAAAGCAGGTGGTGTGGCACTGACGTCCCAAGTGGTGTGTCTTGCGTCTGCATCTCCACAGCTTCGCACCAACCAACCTGCAGTGGAGTGTGACTCCATACTGTCTTGCGGTGGCTCGATCGTCCACAACAACTGGACGACCCAGAGATAACGATTCAAGAGACTTACTTCCCTTAACGACGACAGCTCACATCTCATTTCTGCAGGGTTCTCCAGATCAACATCCTCTACACACAGCACATGTCCGTCGCAAACAAAAACCCGGTGTGTGCGCAGCCGCAGCACAACACGTCGAGACTCGCCACGAAAACACGCCATGCACTCCAGATGTCATTGACCATTTGGCTTTCCGAGTGGTAAAGTGTTGAATGAATGCTGCGCATGAATGGTGGCAGAGTGAACTACCACGAGGAAGAAGAAAGAAAGAGGCTAGCTCACGACAGATGCTGCCTCTTGTACTAAGCTTACGCCAAACTACCCGCTTATCGCACACGATTGATCCCTCCAAAGCCTGCTTTTCGTCTTTCTTCTCGTGCTCGAAATTCTTCTTCAGTAGCTTTGGGATCCGGTGGCACTGATGTGGGGGCTTTTAGTTGCATCCCAGAAGATCTCGCAGGCGGTGGCCCACTCGGCTCCAGTCTTCCTCTCCATCCCGTCGCGCTGAGATCTGCTTCGTATTTGTCCTGTTTCTCCACTGTCTGCTGTTGTTGCTGAAGCTGCTGTTCCTGCAGTCTCTTGCGCCGAATTTTCTCAAACAGTTCGACTTGTTTTTCTTCCATTTTCCTCAATTCTTTCGCCATTTTGCGCGCTTTTTTCTCTGAGTGTTTGCGCTTTTTGCGCTCGGCTTTGGTTTCTTCGGGAGCCGCAAACACGTTGTGGCCATGGGAAATGTCGTAACTACTTGCAAGCTCTTTGCCTTCGTATGCATGACCTGGAAGTCCACGCTGCTTGCGCTTCTTGTCGCCGTCTTCTTCGTCGGTTTCCTGTGCTTCCAGGTCCAACGCATCCTCTGTGTCCTGCAGCTCTTTAGGCAGCTTGTACTTGAGCACGTGGTCCACGCGAATGGTGCGCTCCAACAGTTTGGCGCCGTTCATGTTATCCACAGCCAGCACCGTGCTTCTCTGGTTCTCGTATTTGAGGAAGCCAAAGCCCTTGGATTTGCCCGTTTTGCCATCGCGGACAAGGTTGAGGTCCTCGATTTCACCAAACTGGCTCATGACGCAGAGCACATCACCTTCCGTCAACTCGTAGGGAAGGCCGCCGATGTAAATCCACGCGGAAGAACTGTATTTCTGGTGCCACGAGGCCTCAAACGGCACGTTCAGCGCCAGTTCGCGCTCGTTGATGCGACTGATCTCAGCAACCACATTCATGTTTGGGCTTTGGTTGTGCTGGTGCTTCGGCTAAGTGCGAAATTGGAGTACGAGGCGCATTCGAATCCAACCGCCAGTGCGTGGGATTCAATTGACTAGAGTGGAATATTCAATTAACATTTCGATTGACCAAGTGATCCACTCAATCGCTGGTCCAATTGCGCCACGAGAGGAGCTTTTGGACCCTGACACAGCGCCAGGATCCTTCGTGCTTCTTGGAAAAACGTCTTGGCCTCATCCGCCAGCACAGCAACAGACGAAGAGCTGAGCGACGCCAAATGAGCGCTGAGGTCGCCCAGAGTGAACAAATGCAGTGCTTTCATCGGGTGGTTTGCTCCGTAAACCAACTCGTAAAAGCGCAGCATCGCCAGTCCAGGGTTCAACGCTTTAGCGAACGCACCAGCGTCCATTAGCGCGGAGAACAGTTGCGACGTCACTTCGAAACGCTCAAAGTTGAACTCTCCGAGCTCTTGTTGGCGCATTGTAAACACCTCACTGAGTCGTTGGATGCGTTCTGACTCGTCTGCCTTTGGCTGTTGGGTCATGCGCTCAAGCAACTTGCGCGAGTTTTCCATGTTGTGGCAGCGCGCTGCGGACCATTTGGACGGTAGGTTTCCTTCTGCGTCGGCCTCCAGTTGGAAATCCACAGTCGCAGTCTCCATTGGAGTTGAGCAACGACTGCACTGGCAAGCAAAGTGGTATTGACGCAGTAGCAACGCTTGTCGTCTTGATCGAGGCCATGCGATGTCCACTGGGAGATCACAGCACGAGATCCATCAACTGGTCAGCACGCCAGAAACAACGAAAGAGACAGAACGCGTGCGCTAAATGTACCATAGGTCTGCGTGAGTTCTTCGCCAAAACGGATCGGTCGAATGGCTCGGAATTGCATTGCGCCACTGCGTGGTTCAAAGGCAACGACACTGTTAGGCTGACAGCTGTGGTTGACCATCGCGCCCATGGGGAAACAACCCGAGCCGATGGGTTGCATCAAGTCGTCGGTGATTAAGAAATTGTTGCAACCGAAACGACACAGCAAACGTCCCAAGTCTTCGAGGGATTCCGACTCTGTGCAAAGAACCACAGAGCAAGAGAGCAAATCACTTGTTAGTCTAGTTTCGTACTTGGATCCCATTTGAGGGAGGATCGTACCGTCCACGAGACCGAGTTTCTGGGTCAACGCAGCCAGCAATTGGATCTCAGGCGTGAGATCTTGCTCGTAAAAAGACAAATCGCGTGGCACCAGACTCGTCAGCTTGTTGCCTCGTGCTGAACGCGACGTCTGTTTAAGTTGCTGCTGCTTTTGACGTCGAGCCACACGCGCCAGCAACAACACTTCGGCGATTTGATCACTCGAAAGCTGCTGACGAAGTGCCCAGAGCTGAGGCAGCACTTTGCATTCACGTCGATGATGCGCCTGCCAGTCATTCTTCTGGCAGTCTCGACTGCAGTACTGGGCCACACGACACTTTCCACAGCGACTGAGACTCGAAGGCATCGACAAACTGGTAGACTCCTTGGCAGCAGGCGTCTGAAAACATGCAGCGCAATGGGTCAGCCAGTACTCTGTCGCTAGCACTTTGGCAAACGGCGAAGCGGTGAGCAGAAGCTCCCCTTCTGGTACGCAACCAAAGTCGGACGAAGTACAAGAAGCAGCAGTAGTAGTGGCAGCATTAGCAGCAGTAGCAGATGTAGATGAGCTCGTCGTTGACAACGGCGACTGCACCACTCGGACTTGTCGTCCGCGATCGCCGTCGGCACGTGTGGCCACCGCCTCATCCTGAACAAGTTCACACTTGAATGACATGTTGGTCCTTGTTGTCGCACGAGTGTTGTTCCAAGATGGCTGAGGCGTAAATACAAACGCAAAAAATCTCTATTCAGTCAACTCCGTTCGACTTTGTTAACTCTCTCGAGGAGCTCGTGTGGGTGTGGTCCAATGGACCTGATGGAAGATGCGCATCTCTGGTATCATTGCCACGACCCATTCAAGACAGATTGGAATCTGGTTGCTGCTGAGCCGCTGCCGCCGCCGCTGCTGCTGCTGCCACGGCCGCTTGCTGCTCTTGTCGTCTCTGCTGCAGCTGAAGCATGAAATGCCTTCGAATATCTGCACAGCGCGGCACTTTGCATTCGTTGTACTCTTTCTGACACTGTCGTGCATGGGCAGAGAGCAAGCCGACGATGCGTTTACACAACACACACGGACCAGACAGCCGCTGCTCACAGATGGCTCCATGCTTGAGCATTGAACGCATCCGTTGGCAATTGAAAAACGTACAATCAGCTTGTGTGCACCCACTCGCATGCTCCAACTGCAGTAGCAACTGCGGATCAATATTGTGAATACGTCGTTGCTTCTGTTTGCTAGCATCCGCGCTGTTGGTTGGTGTACCGCTAGCAGAAGCGGAACTGTCCGCTGATGGTGCCAACGCAGGAGAAGAAGCCATTCCCGTACTCGATACTGCACTAGTCAAAGCTGAAGCAACGCTCAACCCAGCAGTAGTTGCACCTGTTGCATCTGTGGTTGCACCAGAAACTGGTAGCGAAGCTTTAGACGGCGAAGTTGAGGAATTCAAAGGAGTCGCATTTGGTGGAGCTGATACTGCAGCGCTGGAAGCTGGTGTTGTGATTGGGGCGGAGACAGGAGCTGTCGGAAGAGCCGATGATTTGGGTACTGAAACACCTGCCGTTGAAGCCACTGTTACAGTTGGCGGAACAACAATGCCATTTGAACTGGATGATGTAGCGGGCAGTGTGGTGGTCGGCGCAGCTGGCAGGGTGGTTGTTGGGATTACCGTCGTGTCAATGGCATTTAGTTTTCGTTTTCGACCTGAAGTCGAAGTCGTGGATTTTGTTCCTGAGTTTGCCGCATGGGCAGCATGAGCAGCAGCAAGGGCGGCCTTTTTCGCCTTCAGACTCGACTTAGTCTTAGCAACTTTAGGTGGTCGAGACGTGGGCATGATCTCTTGAATCGTCGGTGGTGCCACTGGCACAGCTCCAGTCATTGATGGAGTCTGGGTTAACTGAGGTTCCGCCTTGCCACCGCCAACCCCAGGTCTTGGAATTGCCACAACTTTGAAAGAATGGAGTGTGTGCTCGTGCTTGATCTTCATATGACAGTTGTCACACAGATTGAACGCTGTGCAAATGGAGCAGTTCCAACGATTGCCACTAAGCAGCGTGATCTTGCAGCTGGAGCATGAAAAAGTGAAACCCGTGGTTCCTTGATTGAACAAATGGTACAAAACCATCATGGAGGAGTGCTTGGCGCGACGTATCTGGTCAAATTGGCAGTGATTGTTCTGACAGTACAGCAAGAACGCTTCTCTGGTATCGAAAATCTCACAAGGCATTATCACATCGGGCTCATCGCCACTTGTTTTGGACGCCTTCAACTTGGATCTGGACTTCGATTTCGACGTAGTGTGTTCTTTTTTCACTTTCTGCTCCTCTTTCTTCACAGTTGCGTGTTTCTGGTTCTCTTTCTCGTGCTCTTGTGTGCTTGCCGCTCCCTCTTTCGGCGGATTTGATGTCGTTGCACTAGTACTTGGTGCCACCGCCGCACTCTGGGTAGTCAAGTTTGGAGCAGTTCCAGGATTTGGCGCAGTAGCACTTGTTGAGCTAGAATCGTTGCTATTGGCGAGAGCAGTCGCGTTGTTGGTTGAGGCTGCATCTCCTTCCGCTTGCTTATTCTCTCCAGCTCCTGGTTCCTCCTTCACGGTGACCTCAGTTTTGACGGAAACTGCTGTTTCCGCTGATGAGGTTGTGGCCTTCTCAGTGGTTCCAGACTCAGAAGCCTCCTTCTTTTCTTCCTTAACTCCTTGTTTGGGAACGGCGACAGCCGTAGTCCCACCCGACGACGACTTCAATGCACTTCCTTTCGTTTTCATTGGCTTGTCATGAGAATGCTCTTTCTTGACCGATGGTGTTCTCTCTTCTTTCTTGCTCGGATCCACGTAACTCAGATTCAGCTCATACTTGATCTCTTGAAAGTCCACTTGAGCCAGTTGGGAAACCGCACTTTTCTCGTTGAGTGGCAGCAATCTAGAACTCACTTCCACTGCCTTGCGTGCTCCGATAGTCGAAGCATCCACACGGTGCTGCAGTTGGGTCTTGTTGCTCTCAAAACAAGATAAGCAATAGTAGTGGTGATAATGGCGTGGTAGAGCATGTCGAGAGCTCGAGATGCTTTTGTTCTTCCTCGCTGCATCAATGAGCTCCATTACTGCTGCGCTTGGTTGCACTGTCTTCAATTGCCAGTACGGTTTGTGAATGATCGATTGACTGCACTTGTGGCATCGAGGGAACAGATCCACAACAAAGAAATCGTCCTTTTGAGGCTCCAAGATACCCTTCAGCTTTTGCATTAGCGGGTCGGGGTTGACGGCCGCTTTGGTGTTCGCATTCTTGCCACCTGCAAGCTGTTTTTTCTTGGAACGAGTGGACAGACTGCACGAGCTCTTGGATGGATCTCCGGGTGGAGCCGCTTGTGTTGCCATTGGAGCTAAAGGCGCAACCGCACGCTTCTTCTTACTTCTCTTTTTCATCTTGTTGCCTGTCTTGCTTTTGGTGGCAGATGATATGTCAGCGGAAGCCATCGACGAGCTGAGCCCATCGTCTCCATTCTCAATACTCGCGTCGCTTCCAGTCGGTGACATCGCCGGTGTTTCGGCAACGGTCTGAGCCTTGGGGTCATTCGACGATGCATTCTGCGACGACGCTGATCCCGCTGCCGAATCACCCTTTGTGCTAGTTCCAAGAGCGGTGGAAGAAGTCGGATCACCACTTCGTGAAGTGGATGGAACAGTTTTTTCTTCGAGTTGTTTGATCAGATCTTCAGCAAGGCGGGGCCAATAATCACCTTCAAAGTATGGCAGTTCATGGGCTGCTTTCTTCTTGAGATAATACTCGGCGTACAGATTCGATATGTTGACCACCAGCCCTTCTTGCTTTGCCATCGTCAATAGCTTTTGATACCACGACCGTAATCTTGCTGCTTTCGGGATTTTTTGGTTTTCAGGTTTGCAGAAGAATATATAGTCATCGCCTTTCAATGGTGGGCAAGACCAAATATGCGCTGTATGGTACCCGCGATTCTTGCAGTCTTCCAAGAAGCCCAGCATCACTTGTTGGTGCATCAGCGTTCGCCACTTTTTGGGCTGGAAATAGTTCACGGAGTCAAGATATGACACGTACACTCTGCCAGCATTAGGTTCCAACGAGTTGGGACCATATTCTTGAATGTACAATGTGAAAATCAACACATCCACGCCATCCAGCTCTTGAAACACACAGATACAACGCGATCGATAAGTCAACAGGAGATCTGGAGTATTTGTTCCATTCGCCGCACCCGACTTCTTCTCCGTACTAGAAGCCCGCTTACGCTTGAGAGATCGTCCTGTCGAGTTGCCACTCTTCTCCAACGAATTCGAACTATTCGTACCAGCAGTTCGACCACATGTCTTTCGCTGAGAGTATTTCGCTGCCAGCAATCGTCCCATTTTGGGTTTTATTTGCACTTGTTTCTCGACGCAAAGCACTTCTCGAATCGTAACCCCAAACTTCGAGTTTGAATCGCCTTTGCTGTGAGTAAAACCGACACTGTCCATGTTGCCAAGCTCTTCCAAGCGCTTGGCTTCCTCTTCTTTGGCTTCTTGCAACGAACGTAACACCCGGTTTTCAATCACTCGAGACATTCTTGTTATCGGCAAGCGTCGGGCTTTTAGCCCATTCTCCAGCGATGGCTTCACACCAGCTTGTCGCTGCTTTTTCACGCAGATTGGACAAACGAATGGCTCCTGCTCACCTGAAATCGCATGGTTGCGCTCGTTAAAAAGAGCGCAGATCTGATGATACCAAAGCTTACAGGAGTCACACTCCACCCATGGCTCTTCTGCAACTTCGCTGTTCTTCCGCTTCAGAAGCGATGATTTCTTCAGAACCCCGTCGCTGTCGCCTCCAGCAGCGCCACCAGCACCTGGGCCGTCAGTCACAGCTCCCGAAATGGGAGGCAACAGCGACATGTCAATTGGCCCATCTTTCATTTGTTTGTAGCAGCTGGAACACCAATGATGCTCTCCACGCGGATCCGAGTAGTAATGGGTGTGTCGACGAATGCGACCAGCGCAAGGCCCACTGCAAAAAAGCATACATGGAGCAAACTTGAATGATTCTCCACCACACAGTTGGCACATTTCTTCGCGTCGTTGTTCGCATCGCTTGAATAGCTGCTTTTCCAACTGTACTTTGAAACTTGACAGGGATTTCTCAAAAGAATTCAACAGTTGCTTGGCGGCCATGTTGAATTTGTTGCTGCTGTGATTGTACGCGATACAGTTCTCGAAAACCAGGCGAACGTCTCCCGCAAAAGCTTCCACGCTGTTGTAATGTTCGTTCTCCAACTTCTTCTTGATCGTTCCAAGATCCATTGGGCACTTGATCACATCAAAATAATCTGGAATATTCCATTGCACAGGATCAACTGGTGAATTGAAGGCCCATCCATACTCACTGTCCATCAGCTTGGTTAGGAGCGGCATCAAACGATTTCGAAGCTCCGTCAACGTAATGTGCCCACAAAAGTTGAATCGAAGCGATCGAATATGCTCCTCAAGCTGCTCTTCAGTCATCGAATCCAGGAATGAGATGTCGTGGTGTGTCAACTGAACGGGCTTTTCCGCTTTTGTGAGGGCCGTCGTTGCTGCCACAGAGGCTGCTGATATCCCATGAGGAGCTGAAGGAAGTGACAAACCTCCAGGAAGGGTCTTTCCAGCTGCATGAGCCTTGGCTTGAGTCCGGGCTTTTGCCAATCGAGCTTGCTCTTTTCGGCGAATCTTTTTCTCTTTCTCTGATTGCATTCGAAGTGGCTTCTTCTTTGTGGTCGGCACGGCAGGTGACGCCGCTGCAGCTGCAGCAGCCGCCGCAACAGTGATCGTTGTGGCAACGCTTGGATCCTTTTTCGTGACATCTTCTGGCACAGCGGGAACTGGTGTTGGAGTAGTGACAGATGGGGTCACAGCTATAGTACCCACGGCAGTGGCAGTAGCACCGGCATTTCCTACAGCAGCTTGCTTCGCTGCCTCCATGGCTGCTGCCGCGGCTGCAGCGGCAGCAGCGTTACTCTTGTTTTGAAGCTGGGCTGCCATCCAAGAAGTTGCTGCTGCCTGGCGCTGTTGAGCAACAGCAGCGATACTTGTTGGGGCAGCAACTGCTGCTGCTGTAGCCGCCGTGGTACTCAATGCGCTACTAGCGTTAATCTTGTTTTGAGCTGCTTGTGATGCCGTTGCAGCAACAGCAGCGGCCGCTGCAGGTCCAAGCGCAATAGTGTTCATGATTTTGACAAGTCCACGGACAGCATCAGGGCTTTGACTCACAGTTAGCTGCAATTGCGCTGGATTCCCTTTGCAAGAATCGATGATCTTGATTGCTTTTCTCACCGGGCCACACACTTCACAAATCATTTTGCTGCATTGCTTGAAGTGGGACAATACATAACGCGATGATATGCAGTGGTCAGTACGACACTGGCGCTGATGGCATTCGCAAATGTGTTTCCACAATACTTTCATACTCGCGCAATACGGCAAAACACAAGGTGTGACCGTACACGTGCTGGCATGACGAAGCATACACAATCTTTCTTGTTGCCGTCGTAAAACCAGTTGCTGTTCGCTTTCATTCATCGGCGGACGTATTGCACTGCACACATCACACTGCAGATTTCGGCATTTCCGAAAATGGGAAAGCAACTGACGAGTGGACTTGCATCCAATTGTTGTGCATTGAGCATTTGCGCAACGCGAGACATGAGCCAACAGCATTTTGATACGACTGCAGTACTCAACTGAGCAGTCGGTGCTTGCACACGTTCTCGCGTGCTTCAGCTGAATCAAACGTCGTTTAAGTTCTTCTCTCTTTTGAGCAATCGAGGCTTCATTCACGGTCGGAGTTGTGGCTGCAGTCGCGGCAGCAGTAGTGGTAGCTGCACCCACAGTCGATCCAATTGCCGTGGCTGCCGTTGCTGGCGTCGTAACTGCAGTTGAAGATGCTGGGATCGTCGAATTGACAACAGAAACTGGTAAGCTCGTTACAACCGGATTGGCTACCAAGTTCGAATTGTTTGCAAGTTTTGCTTGTTGTTGTTGAAGCTGTTGCAACTGCTGCATGCGCCGAAGTTGCTGCATTTGTTGCAGTTGGATCTGCTGAATATGAGCGCCGCTTACATTCATGCCATGGTACAAGTTGGTTGCCGTTGTTGTTGCCGTGACTGGGGTGGTGAGCGTAGTGCTCGCTACAACAGGGGCAGAAGCTGCAACTGCGATCGATGGTGCAACAACTGCTGCAGCATTTGAAGCCACCATACCTAGCGTCGTCGTGTTAACCATCGGGGCACTCATCTGAATTGCAGAATCAACCACGGGTGATGGGACTGTTGAAACACTTGCACTTATCTCAGGAGGCATACTGATAGGAGTGCTGCTGACCACTGCTGGTGAGACTGTGGTTGGCGTAGTTCCAGTTGACGCAAGACTACCAGACGTAGCAGGTTCTTTGGCTTGAAGCTCGGATTCAGGCATGGCGATCGGTTTGTCGCTCACCTCACATGCCATTTCATCTGCTTCTCGTTCCAGCTCGTCCAAAATCGAGTTGCCAGTAGAGGTGGTAGTCATGGCCGATACTGGTGTGGGTGCTGATGTTGACGATGGTGCCGGTGTTGGTGCTGCTGGTGTCGAGACTGATGCTGGCATCGGAACCGGAACTGCTGCGACCACTGATACGGGTGTTGTCGTTGGAGGAGTCAAACTGTCAAGGTTCGGAGGCGCCGGAATAGCAGTTGCTTGGACTTGCTGAAGGTTAGTCTGGAGCAAATTGGATGCTGCTCGTTGTTGGAGCTGCATTCGCAGTTGCTGTTGTCTTTGTTGCTGAAGGAGCTGATGAGCCTGAAGTTGTTGTTGCGCCGTGATCGACATGGTTTGAGCCGCTGCGGCGGCTGCAGCAGTCGCTGAAGCGGCAGTTGCAGCGGCGAGCGACGCATTCTGTTGTTGCGCTGCTTGCAGTTGCTGTTGCTGTTGCATTTGCCGCCGTCTGGAATTGTCAAGTGCTTGCTGTAATCTCTGCTTCAGGGTCGCCACGTTTGCATATTCTTCTTTGGAGTTGGCGCTCATGTACAGGGTGTGTTCAAGTCGGCGAGCAATCTCTCGAGGGTTGTAGTTGGCCACTGGGCGGTTAGAGCTCTTCATGATCAGACTCAGACTGCATGGGGAACACCACGACGTTCACAAAAGCTTCAGTCAACCAAACATACTCTCCTCACTTTAAAGCACTTACATGAGCCGGGCAATGTGTTGTCTTGCTGCACGATCGTCATCTTTGTTTCTCCATTCGCTGGTTCCAGTGGCAGCTGGTGTTGGCGTCGGTGTTGGTGTTGGTGTCGTTGTTGCAATCGAAGAATTGGCGAGGTTTGAGGCTGGAAGGGTTGATGTCGAATTGACCACATTGGCGTCCGAGCTGGTGCTAGTACTATTCATGGGCTGTGCTCACCAGATCCAACACCATTCATCAGTCTCTCGGGAGCTTCGACCATGCATCTCTTTAGAGCCACGTACTTTAGCTTCACTATATGTCGTTGAATCGGAGGCAGTAGGAAGAGTTGAAGTTTCTCAAGCATGCTACAGCAACACTCTTTGCTGTGAGTTATCCTGGCTCCACGGGATTGCGTTCATCTGTTCGTTCCACGGTGCACTCTCGCTCACCTCGAGAAACTCTATTCCGCGTGCCAAAAGATCCAATATTACGTTTGATACAAATCCACCAGACAAGAGCTGTGTCACAAGCTTCCGGTTCCTCTCCTCCTTTGTTACTTCTCTGGCGGTCAAAAGAACAGATTGGGACGTAAACACTTTTGGTCGGATTTCGCAATTGCTTGCACAAAAGCTCTCGAATCAGATGACTCTTGGTGTCTGAATCCATCATATGGTCATCATCGCCATCATCACGGTCATGGTTGTCACCATCGTCGTCAGCCATCCCCCAAGCCAGCCAACAGGTTGCGCCAAGTGAGTCCAAACGGGTCCACCACCAAGGTCACAAAGCAAAACACCAACCACCTCCCATCCACTCACCTGTTTGCTTCGGGACAACCTTCTTTTGGTCCCTTGAATTCCTTTTTGGTGGACTTTTGCGCCGCGCGACAGACCGACCGAAACAAAGTCAAAAATGGCCAAAAACCGACTGCAAAACCGGCAGCTCAAGAGCTCTCCAAGTTTCCACACAACCACGAGCCAACGCGCCCAAAAGGTCCGGAAGTGACCCAAAATGAGCCAAAACTGCCAATTTGCTGCCCCGCCGCCAAATCCACGGCGACCCAAAGCGTGCAACTGGGGCTTTTCTTGCGGTGTTTTCCCCCGTCAAATGGTATGTTGGCTGTTGTTGCCACTCCCACAAAAAGGAGAAACCGAGGAACAATGGCCAAGAATGATGGTCAACTCACTCGAGCATTGGGGTTGGCGCGAACTCTCGCTGTTAAGTTCGAAAAAATGTGACAAGGGCGGATAAATGTTATTTAGTCCTATGATCGGATCTGATTGGGTACACCCCTTTGAACCCAAGCAAAACGAAATGACACAGTCAAGAGTTCAAGAACAACACAATGGATTCTGTCGACATGGATAAAAGTTCTTCATGGACTGAAAGGCGATGAAACACTCGTATAACACGGATTTGGCGGCGGTGCACGATGCGTGTCTGAACACGTGGGGCTAGGAAAGCACTAAAGAGACTAGCTCTGAATTGTCCTAATGACCGATGGTGTTGGTGAAGACGGTCAAGCACACCTCTACTGATGTCCAGTGGAGTCGCTCGAAGAGCCGAGACAAACAATGTGGTGGGAAGTGAAGCGGTCCGTGGGACACGCTCGTCGCTTCAAAGGAGTTCGTTGTCGTTTGTATCGACTGGCTGGTGAAAGCCTTGCCTTTTATGATCCCAATTGGCGAGTTGATGACAAGGACACTGCCTCTATCCAGGTATGAAGGCGGCACACTTCAGCTTCAGGACATCTTTGAACAGAGGTATTTGTGTTTGTTCTTCACATGATGAGTAGGAGAATTGATACTCGGTTGGGCAAGAGGAAACAAGCGTTGTGTTTTCAGTTTCAAATACTCAGCCAAGTGCTGACGGTTGCTTCATCATCCCTGCACTCACTTGATGTCATGGCAGACCCAATTTCGCTGTATTCTCGGCGAGGCACACACTACGGCAGTTCATCTTTACAGATAAGGACCCAGATGATTCAGAATCTTTACTGGAACGGATGTCACAGATATCATGGGGTTCATTGACGTTATCGCATCCCACAAGCATTGATATCACGAGTGATCTGTTTCGTACCAACGCATTGAGACGGAAGAGCTTCTTGAAGGGTTTCAAGTCGCTGACAGTGCTCGGGATGGTTTAGTGAAGCTATTGGCGAGTTCTTGCATGGACGCGATGGCCTTTTTGCGTTCGCTCAAAAGCGTGGCATACTGGAGCTTTTCGACGGCCGCTTTGATCTCGGGTGTGGCTTGTCTTGTCGTACTAGTCGTCGTTGTTGTCGTTGACGGTGGAGCAAGAGCAGCACTCGTGTCAAAAAGGCTTTTATGAGAAGAGCTCGCGGTACCACTCACACACCAATATTATGAGCAACCAGCGTGCGCTCTCTCCAGGTTTACACCGATTGTACGACTGTGTCTGGGTCAGATTAAAAGTGATCGATAGTCAATACAAGGCAAGCCACTTGACAAGAAGACTCAACATCTGATTCGTAACGTGCGAAACCAAAGCCCTTCAAGCGCGCGGCGACGTTTTGGAGTCTTCAGATAATGCTGTTGCTCTCGCGAGTCAGCAGCAAGCAGATCGTCGTGGAAACTAAAAGAAATATATGGAACGCCGTCGGCTCAGGTGGCCGGTTGATCAACTTTTGTCGGGCGGCTTGGATCTCTGGATTAACGGTCAGTTTGACGTTTCCTGCTTTGTTTTGCTGCTGTTGTATCCACTATCTGACTTTTGGTTTTGCGATTTGGTGGATTAGGATTTATCGAGAGCCTTTGTGATGCTCTGGTGCAGCAAACAGTGGCGCGATACTAAAGTTCAGGCGTTTCCGCTGGTCTGAGGACCAAGCCTGTGAGATAGTGACAGAGCAATAGCAACAGGTAAGTGGCAACGACAAACATCAGTGGGCAACTACGTTTGCTGTGTGCCGATTGAATTCAACTACTTCCAAAGCGTTGTACGCGGTGGGGTGGTCGTCTGTTTCTTCATCTGTCTCCTGGTTATGCTGTTCTTGTAGGTCATCTTCTTCATCGTTGCACGGGAGTGGAAAGTGTCGTTGACCAGTTGACAAAGCGACGACTGCGCGTGTGGCATCCGGAAGAAACGATGTGCCATTGATCGCATCTGCACCAATGATATGGTGCCATCCTACAGTCAGTTTTTTTCTTTCTCCAGCACGCTGCACAATCTGACAAGTATCGCACCTTCCACTTGCACCTGCTGGTCCACGAGTTGGCCGTTTTGCAAATCAAAGAGAAGAAGCCTTCCGCTGGTGCTTCCTGAGACCAAGTAGCGGCCTCCGCGATGCAGATCAAACTCAACACACTTCGAGGATTCAATTGGCTCGGTCAGAGGCATAGACAAGGTAGTGAAATCTGGTTGCTAAGGCTTGTCCCTACCTGGTTAGTCTGTGCATCGCGTTGCAGTGTGAAGAGGATCTCGCGAGTCATTCGGACGTCCCAACACTGAATTCGTGAATCCTTGCGAGCCGATGTAAAGAGCAGATTGCCATCCCACGAAAAGCGAACTTGGGTGATGCCCTTGCCGTCATGATCCTATCCGAAGCACAGTCTGATCAGTGGGTCATTCTCGTTCAATCTGCCGCCACCAGCGAATTGCCTTGATTCGAAGTAGTTCTTCGTTTGAGTTTTCTGCATAAATGCACGTGACACCCTGGTACGATCCAGCTGCAAAGATCCTGCGTATGGCAACATAGAGAGGAGAGTGACGAATAGAGTCATGGTCAGCTTGGTCTCCGCTATTGCCCACCTAGAGTGATCTGGATTAAAATGAATCGAACTGATGATCCCGCTGTCACATGGCAAAGAGCATCCTGTCGATTAACCCTGCCGTCAACAGACTCCACTTCTCCGTGTTGCTTACCGTTGACCCATTCGCGCTTTCCGCGTCTTTGAGAGTGGAATGATTCGACAGTCACGACCAGGCGACGCGACATCAAAGACTCGGATGGTTCGATCAAACCCGGCATAAATCTTATCGCCCGTGGAATTGAACGTGATCGAGTTGGCGGCCACAATCTCATCCAGATGATCATAACTCCGATACGTTGCGCGAAGCTACGCAGTTTCATCCCATCAGCCATGCCCATCATCCCCATGGCTGTTCATACGGCACTCACTGCTCCTGTGTACGCGTCCCACATGTGGATTGGTTGGGCGTGGCTGGTGCTGAGGAAGATGCAGGACGTCGGGTCTCGGGAGTTCATGAAAGGAAACCATTCGTAGTCGTAGACTCTGCCGCCCTCTTTGTACTGCAGAATGGATTGCTACGGGTTTTGTTCTTCAAATGGTCAGAGGCCATTCCGATCCACCAAAGCGATCAGCAGCGGCAGCAGAAGCAACCCGGCACCTGCTCTTGACGAGACGAAGCAGTCGGCTGGAACTCAAAGAGGCGAAGAGTTTTGTCTTCGCTTGCTGTCAGCAGGCACAGTCCATCGGGCGAAAACCGAACACCTTTGGTGAAGTTGTTGAACGATGGGGAGCCGCCAAACTCACAAGTCGCTTGGAAAACAGCGGTTGGCGTCATCGGCTGGTCCGCAGAAATCTCAAACCAAGACGAAACAGAAGGCGTACAACACGTTTCGGCGGCTGATTCGGTCGGTTGCAGAGGATGCTGGGTTGTTGGCTCACAAATTGCAGCGCTTTCTGGCGCTACAGCGAGGGCCCCGTCCGCCATCTCCGTTATATGTGGCACACATCACCAGGTGGTTCTGAGACGAGTGCCAAGCCATCCAAGGAGTGAAACAACAAGGCTTCGTTTTCCAAACGAGCAGAAGACTCTCCGCCCTTAGACCATCAAATGATTCTGCTCTGTTCTGATCTGCTTTGCTCATCTCGTCGTCTATGAAAGAACCTGACCACACTCACTCGTCGTGATTCTTGCTGTGACCACTCCCCCGTTTACTCCAGTTTCCATTTGAAGAGAAGTCACGACTTGGACCAAAAGAAAAACATCCAAAAGAAATCACCTTTGAAAGAATCCGCTCTGAAGAGCCCATTTTCCCAACTTCTTCATGGACGGGATGCCGTTGGCTTGGGGAGACTCTGGAGAAGAAGATGCCAAACGACGATGGAAGACTTCTTCCAGTCCAGAAACCTGCAGCGAGTGGCATCGTGGTGCTCCAGCAGGAACAAATCCTATGAAGAAAAGCAATGGTGTTCTCTTATCGTTCTTTTGGTCCAACTTCGCCCTACTCTTCAAATGGCAACTTGAGTAAGAGGGAGCAGCTTTCGGGAGTCGATGGGACAAGTTCTTGGACGATAGCTGGATACGACACTGCTACTGGATACGATTATGATGGATGCAGCTTGACCAAGACATTGTTTCAACAGGGAATTCGGCTCATTGGCGCATCTTGTAATCTTGAACTAGAGCCCGTAGTGCAGTCGGGACTCTCAAGAGCCACCAAGGGCTCAACGCAAGGGGCGCCACCCACGTGTGATGAGCCCTTGATAATGGGAAAGCCCACCACACAATCTGACGAGTTAATGGATTTTCACAGGTGATCGCACCACATTAACTTTTGGAGTTTACTAGGATGCTCCAGGTTGTATTCTCACAGGATACTCTGGCAATCAACTCTGGGAGCAACTACAGATTGTACAGGATTATCAGTTTGCATAGGAAAAAGGCTATAGTACACTACGACTTCGATTAATTGCGGCTGGGTTCTCTATTTGGTTTCGAAACTCTTGTCGCAATCTTTGGATGTCTTCGATGGTGAAACGCTTTTGAAACGATGTTGCAGCATCGGGCGATGCCAATGGCAGCTTCTGAAGGAGCTGGTGAAGCCGTGAGCTGAGCGTCGGGCTGTCGTTTGCTCCTGTTCTCCGGCTTGCGTTGATTCGAAAACTGTTGCCATTTCGGAGACTGTTCGGTGGTGTGGACGTTCTGCTTGCAGTGACTCCAGAAGGTGATACTGGGGACGCCACGCTACTGTTGCTGCTTCTTGGTTCTTTGGCTTCGTGAGCACCTTCTTGTTGCTCATGGTCTTCTGCTTCTTCGTCTTCTTCGTCGCCGTCATCTTGTTCGTCATCATCTTCTGCTATGGTCTCCATGCCATCTTCAGTCTCTGTGATGCCATAGAGGAACTGCATAAACGGTAAACGAAGGGTCATTTCCAACATCAAATACCTCGACGATGTACCTTCATGAATTCTTCTTCATCGTGCAAATCGGTGCCCAACTCGCGAACGACCATATGCAGGTCCGAATGGGTTTTGGCAGATAGCATTTGGTTCTCGTTCCAGCGCAAAATACCAATTCCGACTGTGAACAATACTGCAAAACATCGATGGAGGTGTCACCAACATGAAAAAGATGAGACAGCCAAGGGTGTCCAGCCACAATCACATTGACATACCTTCTTCTCCATCGAGAAAAAACCAGTCCCACACACGAAGCGCCGATTCCGTTGGCAAAGTGCACACAAACGCGCAGAGAAACCAATGCATTGTGATCAAATGGATATGAATACCACTTGATTCCAGTCGTTCACTCAGTTCGGGTAATTCTTGAGCCACCAAATACTTGAACACAAGCTGGTCCGTCTGGGTGCCGACCATCGAATGCCTTTGACGCACACAAGAAAGCAATAAGCTCACTGAGTTCCATTCGGTACGAAATGCGCCGTGAAAGACGCGGACTCACGTATAGTTCTCCGCCGGCAAATAGCGATATTCAATGAGTGCGCAGAGAAGCCAGAAGGCTTCCTGCTCTTCCATGAACAGCAGCATCATTCCGACAAGAAAATTCATCGACTGATATATGGCAAAAGTGTAGATACGACTTGGTCAAAAAGAAACATTGCAACAAGTGCAAGGAATCTGTACCTGACAGTACCCAATCGCAGGATTATGGTGAGCATATGCGCTGAGTACTCTGCGGAGTTCCTCTTTGCCTTTGGTTGTCTGCGAAAGCACTGAACGTTAGTGCGCACGGCAAGCATACGGGGGAGGACTGCTGGCTCGAACCTGAAAGAATGGGTGTTCTGGATACGTGCGACACACGTCTTTCTCAATATCTACAAGTGACTACAACATAAAGAGTGTGAATACAGTCTCCAGGACAACACACACGCACAGAAGATCATACTGGAGAAGTGTTTCTATTGACTAAACCTGGAGATACAACAAAACAACAAACAGACCATCAGTCACACCAGATCAAAGAAGAGAACCGTTGCGTAGCCTCACTTTGATAGTAATCATGTGGAAATCTGGCTCGATACGTGCTCACATGGGCCAAAATACTCCACACGCGGTTTCGCAGCATGACGGGAACGCCACCCAACACCAGTATCTGGACACCAACGAATCCCTTTGTCACTCTACAAAGCCTCAAAACCAGATATACACGAAGAGTCTTACGCGGAGCTGATGTCGAAGTGCGAGTGTTCGAGGGTCATGTGCCAAGGACGAGTCGTTCAGTCGACGATCAATCTCATCCAAGCCGTTGTGATTGCTGATGAATTCCGCCCACTTTTTTTCGTGTTCATAATTCTGACGCAGCACGTCAACAATAGAGCAATAAACAGTACACGAGAATGAGTCCACGCGGTAGTACCTCTGCGAAACGTGCGAAGCTCACCGTGATCTTTCGCTTGCGTAGAATCTTTCGATAGCTCAAAATGTATTTGTCGTCTTTGGCAAAGCCAAACTGGTCCCGATTCACCAACTGAGGCTCATGGTGCAGCTGGCGAATAGGCAGAAATGTCGGATCCAAAAAGCGAATCACTCGCGGAGAACTCGCCGTTTTGAGTTCATGGAGAACTTCCTGAAAGCTCATCTTGGAGAGATCTTTGCTATTGATGGCGACGACGATGTGCCCTGGCTTGATCACTTTGGAAAGGGAGAACGCCACACTTCCGCGCTTGATCTCTTTCACTACCGCATGGTTGCCGTAGAAATCCGTTTCCAATTCAATGCCCAGAGGCACATTCTTGTCGTTGCCGATCTGCGACGTGGACGGATTCCGGGGAAACTCCACTTCGTACAGCACCACGGCATCCACGTCCTGGTCTTGGTCACTGTACTCCATGTCTCGTTCGATCGCGACACTTCGATATTTGCGTCGAACCACTCGTGGCACACTGCCCAAAGGTGGGTTGTCGCCGACCAACTGTACCAGCGTGGTGCGAAAGCTGCTGCTGCTACTACCGTTTGCGCCGGAGCCATGGCTCTTGCTCTCTTCTCCTCTTCCTCGCGAAGTATTTCGTCTTGGAAACGAACGTCTCGAGCCACTCGCAATAGAACTCTTGGACCGCTCCATAAAGTCCCGAAAGCCCATGCTGTAGGCGCCTTCCGCGCAGTGGCTGATTCTTCCTTGTCGATCAGGTCCTCCCCCACCTCTGGCTCGTCCAGAATACGGTATGCAGTTTACACCAGTCGTTTCTCACCCGGTCGATCCTGCGCCTCACTTATGCCTGTCTACTTCTCTCGCAGTGCCCTTTCAACACACTTGCTCGCTCTCTTACCAGTGCCAACCCACTCAACGCGCAGCTGACGCTGCTTTCTTGTCGCTTTGCACCAACTCGGAAGCTCTTCAAGCAGCAATGAGAGCGAAGTTATTTAATTGCGTAGTGCAAAAAATACAAATAAAAAACTGTTGGGTGTTATACTGTAGACTGTATAATGCCCAGATTGCAAGGTCGCGGTTGGAACAGAATCCATGGAGTATACGGGCACTTGTGGGACAAGTGGCATCTTCGCTGACTTACCCAGTTTTGGGTGGCTACACAACGGTCCTGTTGCATTCTATCTGACGTGATGAAATCCAGCGAGAGATACAAAAGCTCAATCGTGTAGCTCCCAACTTTTTCTCGTTGGAGCTGTTCAGATACACAAGCAAGTCATTCGGTTCGATGAGTCTTGTCTTCAGTATCAGAACGTTGGACACTGACAGGACGATGGGATGTATACCTTCCGGATACATCAGCTTTGGAATTTTTCATCGCAACAAGTGAACTTTTTATACATTTTTAACTTCCGCAACCCAACAGGAGATTAAAAATTTGCGGCATAGTAAAGTTGCTTTTATGAAAAAATCGGAAAAAAACAAACATAACGCTGCTATCAGTTATCCTTCTTGCGGTGGAAAAGCTCTTGGATCAGGGGTTGTTGGAGCATCGACGGAATGGAGGCCTTGACTTCGGGGATGTCTTGCTCTTGAGGATCGCAAGTGTTGGCTGGTTGCTCTTGTTGCTGCATTGATGCCGACTCGATTCCGTCCAGAAACTCGGCAAGCACTTGGTAGTATTTCTCGCCGCCACGGAGCCACGTGTCGTTGTGGGTACCATTACGAACGACATGCCATCGCGCCTTTTTGCTGGTGCGACTGGCAATCGCAAACAGACGTTTCATGTGGGAGTGCGGAACCAGCTCGTCGCGTCCGCCTGCCACAAACAGGACGGGCACTTGGATCTCTTCGATGGCTTTCTCTGAGTTCCACTCCATGCGAAGCACCAGGCGCTTCAATCCACTCAGATACGGCATCAACTGGTCTACCATGGCTGGGATGCTGAGAAATGTATTCTCCAAAATCACACCTGCAACCTGGTTGTCACAACAGGCGTTTTTGTGACTTGGCCATATCTCGTCACCATCCCAATTGTGCAAAATGTGCACTCACCTCCTGAGGTTTCTTTGAAGCCAGGTACACTGCGACAGCACCACCTAGTGAGCGGCCAAAGAGAAAAACTCGCGATGTATCGATGTCTTGACGACTTTTGATAGTCTCGAGCACTGCTTCAGCATCCAGTTTGATGCCTTCTTCAGTTGGGTTGCCCTCACTATGGCCGTATCCTCGATAGTCCACCAGTAGAATGTTGCATTTCAGAAGTCGAAACATCTGAATGGCATTGGGAAGACGAAAGCCGATATCTGCACACCACACAAATCGAACCATTTGCATAATCTCAGTCGTCATGCTCTGTTCCCCGTGTGGCACAAGCGAAAAGACTATCGTCTCACTTCCAGCGTTGCCATGGAAGAATACTATCGTCGGGCGCTGTGCGGCATCTGGTTGTTTCAGCAACCATGTGTGAATTCTCACTCCGTCTTTAGTGGGAATCATCAAGTCTTCGTAATCGACGCTGAATTCCGACGGATTGCGGAAACCTAAAGCCATACCCAGAACATTTGGGGTTATCGTTTCACTTGGGCAACAACTGCAGAACAAGCGGGCGCACCTGGAGGGTTCTCACTCGTGAGCTTTGAGGCTCCAGTGACATCTGGAATGTACATGAGTCGCTCCTGGTACCAGTACAGCAGAAATATCGCGCTGGCGAAGACAGCACCGCTGCCATACACAAGATTCCAGAGCCAACTGCCCACACTTGTCATGATTAAAATGCAACAAACACACACAGCTAAAAACCGGGATGAAGCAGTGTCAATAATTGGAGTTAATGTCAAGAATTGGCATTGATTTCTGACTTTTGTGACGATGTTGAAGACAATGATCAACAGATGACATGTTTAGCGAGCTTAGAAGCAACGTAGGAAAGAAAAAAACAAGCAATGGATAAGCGAGCAAAAGAGCAACGAGGATGCGTTTCTCAGAGGATCAGACAGTCCCATTTGCTCTTCTTCTTGTGCTTAGGATTTTGCTGGTTGCTCAGCACACAACGGATGGCTTCATCAAACACTTGCTTCAACCCTTTCTGGGTCAACGCCGAGCACTCCAGGTATTTAAACGCGCCTAACTCATTCTTGAGCGCTTCCCCCTGCAGAAAGAGTGAATCATCTCCGTTCAATGGTCAAACCTGAGTAGGAGATCGGACGAACCTCTTCTGTTGTGATTGGCGTGAGTTTCTTTTCGCGGAGCTTTTCCAGGGTCTCCTCGTCGTTTCGAAGATCCAGTTTGGTGCCGACGAGAATGAAAGGAACGCCTGGTGCATGATGTCGGATCTCTGGAAGCCATTTCGACTTAACGTTCTCAAAGGACGCGCGGCTGGTGGTGATATGACCCAAGACAGAAGCCAGTGTGAGAGGGTGATCCTCAGCAACAATCAGGACACCTCAGAATACAGCGAGCAAACCTGACGACAGAAAAACAGATCAAGAAGACATCGGTTTGAGGATAGCTCAGCGGACGTAATCGGTCGTAATCCTCTTGGCCCGCCGTATCCCAGAGGCCGAGATTAATCGGTTTCGAATCGACCATGACGTTGGCGCTGTAGTTGTCAAAGACCGTTGGGATGTACTCTCCTGGGAACGTGTTGGTGGTGTACGAGATGAGCACACAGGTTTTACCGACGGCACCGTCACTAAAGCATGGAAAGGACAACAGGTTGCACACTAAGTCGGGTCTGTCACGAACAGGGCACACGCAGCCGCATATAGCGAAAGCGATGGAGAGAAATGGAGAGCTCTTGCGTCTTTTCGGGATGAAACGTACCCCACGACGACACATTTCATGTTCTGCATAGTGGCTTTCGGGACGTTCACAGTGCCAGGCAGCAAGTCAATTCACCAGACTCTGACTGGTCACTCAGCAGGGCTCTTCCGGTCTTCGCGGGTCGTGTGGATTGCTTGTCTACAGGCAGCTCTTGATGCGCTGGCGCCACCCCGCCTTCTCTTTCTGGTTTCTTATCCGAAATGTTGGGACGGCTCCAAACGATAAAAAAAGATCACCGTTTCAACATCGTAGCAAAGGGTTTGATCCATTTTGCCTTTTTACCCAGCAAGAAAGAAATTATTGTCAAAATAACCACCAAAATCTGGAGCTGGTACATAGAACACCATACTGCCCTACAAGTTCCGCGGAATTACATATATGACCGCTAATTCCTATGACTCGCAAGGGACAATTCGATGAGTTGGTCTGAAGGATAAACTAATAATGTGGCTATGAATGGGACTTTCTCTCTATCCCTTTGGCCTTGCTCTTCTTTCCATCACTTCTCTCTCTGTCTCCGTTCTCAGTCGACCTCATAGAACTTGCTCTCTGTTGTCCACACATCGAAAGCTGATGTGAGCAGTCTTTCGACTTAACGAACTGAAGCTGCCGGTTATGACACTCACGCAAAGACCCCGTGTACTGTTCCAGTTGGTCGACCATGTCTTCCAACTCTGTCAGTTCCTCATCAATCTCATCGATGCTCTTCATCTTGTCTTCAAGCGTGAAAGCTGCTCTCCCAGTCACACACCCAAGGTCAGACTGTCTGTCAACCAGAACAAACGACAATACAGCACTCGGTGGGTTGTTACTCACTCTTTTCTTCCATCATCCGCGCAAGATCGCCAACCTGCTGATACTCTTGTTTCATTAGCGCGTATTTCCGATCAATCGCCAGTACGATCTGCTGCAGCAGTTCCATCGATTCGAGGGAACCTACCAACACAAACAAACAGTCAAACGAAGTCATCATGTGACTCTTGTGCATGCAGAACGAGCTCACCATCTAACTGCGCTCCAAGATAAGCAGCCACATTTTCACAGACCTTGCGAATGAGCTGCTTTAGCTCTTCCGCCTCCACATTCTCCATTCGCCCACTCACTTGACGGCTGCTGATGCCCGTGATGTGGGATGCAGATAGTTGATGGAATGCTGGGCTGCAAACACCGGTATCCTGTTGGGTTTTCCCCAGAACCGCACCCCTGGCGTAGGCCAAAATCAGTGAGTGGGAGCATTACATATGGTTTACGGTAGCTCCTGAGCTACCTGCACTTTCTTTGAGGAAAAGGCTTGAAAGAACTTGGCAGCGTTTCAAGTGCACGCTGGGAACTCTTTTCTCTTTTGTCACTCTGCTTGCTGGATGGTGAGCTAGTGGATGCAAAAAATCACTTGCTCTCACGCCACCGGCCACTCTGTCTCGCGCGACCGTTGACTTGTCTGACTCTTTGGCTTGGGTCAACTCCGAAGACTTGCAGAATGAACCTGTTGCGGTGTGGATGGCAGCCGTCTGTGGCGAGAGCGCTGGCACTGCGTGAAGATGGGCAAGACCCGACCAATACCTTGCCGTCTTCCTCGCAATTGTCTTCGTATGAAACGTTGCTCATCAAGCAAGTCCATGCTTCGTCGCGCAAGAATCTGCTCGTCAACAGCCAGTCCAGCGCGGGCTCCACTTCCACCAGCTCCAGCTCCAGTGCTGGCAGCAACAACAGTAACAACCGTGTCTTTGCCAACACCAACTTGGATTCAACAATCAACGCTAACGCCAAAACCAAACGCCATTCCAACAGCTTTGTAGAGCCGCGACCCCAAATGTTTTCGCCTTTGGCCGTATCCAGACCGTCCAAACCTGCTTCTGGGTTTCTTCCGTTCCAGTACTGGCACCGAAGCGGTGGCGGCATTGGCAAATCCAATCCCAGTGCCAGTAGTTACTACTATCAATCTGAAGTCACCAAGTCGCTGACCGACAGCGAAGAGATTCTGATCCCAGAGCACAGTGTTGGCATATATCAGTTCTTTTGCCAGCCATCCACTTGGTCGCCTGCGTTTGCGTCGGCTGGGGACTTTACGATCAGAGTTGCGGGTGTCTTTGTCAAATCCAATGAGATCCACTTTCGTCTGGGCGTGATTTGCTGTTGCATCAAGAAGCTACGCGATGGCGTGCGGTACAAAGAGATCTCCAAACGCAAATCCTATGTGTTCCATTTGGTTCGGAGCGAAACTCAGCTGGTGCAGTTTGTCGAAGCCATCGCGTTGCAGTACATTGGCCATCGACTCGCTTCACGGCTTCCGAGAACATGCGGCTTGGCAAGAGTGGCGCCATTTACATGTCGACAAAATGAGCTGGATGTATATGGTGAACGAGTACAGTCTTTGCTGAGTGAGTTACTCAGCATCACTGAGATTGGGTTCAATCGTCTGGTGAATCTGGAGGAACCACCTATCAAGAACGTTTTGGTGCGTGAGTTCTTTGAAGTCGGCGTGGCGACAACCGAGTCAGCTATGAAGATGACGACAAGTTCCTGTGACGCGCGCATTGAACGAAAGGATCAGCGCCCATTACTTCCACCGTCTTGGATAAACAGGACTAGCTTCAGCGGGGGAGACAATCAGGATGGGTTGGATGGGTCTCTAAGCCACATCCATGGGCGAATCCAGACGCATCACGAAGAAGCTCCGACTTCTCCACTCCATGACACCTTGGGCCGAGGATTCCAGAAGCGAACCAACCAGTCCAGCGGTAGTCTACATTGCGTCAGTTTCATCCCGCCAAACCGTTGGCATGTTGAAAAGTTTGCAGATGGGGCATTCACCGTCGAGCTGTCTGGTGTATCGCACTCTGCCGATCACGCTAGCTTCTGCATCAGCGTGCTTTACTACAATTGCAAGGGTCGCCTTGAGCGGAATTGCGTTGACCGCCGGTTTGCCGAGTTTGTGGCGCTGGCAGAGCAGCTCGAAGCTAAAGTGGCCGGACTGCATATTCTTCGATGGCTTCCGTCAAAAACGCTTGTTCGCCAGCTTGACTCCCTGTTTCTGGAGAAGCGCGCGGAATTACTGCAGATCTTCTTGGAGAAGCTGCTTGTGATGAAGTTTCGTGGACTCCTGGATCAGATCATTCCGATGATCGCGGAACCGAATGTGCGAGCTTTTCTTCAGCTTCCTCGCATCGAATGGAGTGTCATTCCGCGCCATAAGAAAGGCTCGGAAAGGAGTCGCAGGAATAGCCACATAGCCAGCGAAGGTGACTCGAGGCTTGGGAACCCTCGTCTGCGAGCTACAAGCACCAGTGCAAGCAGCAGCGTGGCTGCGTTCCCTTTGTACTACCATGACTCGGCGCTTGTTGCTCGATCAGAAGACGATCCCACAGAGAACGACAACCAGTCGATTGAGCGACTGGGAACGTCGTTTTCGCCAGACAAAATGGTAATGTTTGCATCGCCACCAATGGAGTTTTTCAGCGATTTGGTGGCTGACAAACAGCTGCTTTCATTGCGCAGTCGAAGCGGTATTGAGACGACTTCGAACAATGCAGCAAGTTCGGGTGCTGGTGGATATCGCAGCTTTTGCAGTCGTGCTCGTAGTGACTCACTATGATCGAAACTGGACTTGAATTGTAACATATAACTGCTAAATCTTGGGAAAGCTCAGAAGATTTCCCAAAAATGGGAAAAGAGGAGAGAAAGTTTTCCAAATTAATAACACAGTTTGCCATTCAAAACCCAAGATGTTTTATTTTTCTTTCCTCAACCTGCAACTGAAGTCAGCGACCACGCGGAAACGAGGAGGAAAGTCAACAAGAACTGCCGAAGAGCAAAGCTACAGCACAGCACGTCGACGAGTGCATTCCGAACCAGTTCATTGTTTAAATAGTGGTGCAAGATGTTGATGTTCAAGTATCCGATTCTGGGCCTCTCGTATGGCCGCGGCTTCTACGCTGTCAGTGGTGGTGGCGGAAGTCTCAAATCGGGCATTCCGAACACTGTGGTAAGTCCACTATATCATGACCACTGCAAAGATCACCAGAGTGACAAAATCCACTAATGTCAACTTACTCGTTTTCTCTTTCTTTCTACAAGGACATTTACGAGTTGTCATCGTCGGACCCGAGTGGGTTCACGAAAGTGATGTCGGCCGACACGGGGCGTCGACTCGCGTCGGGGGCCACGTTTTCTCACGACGTGGGTAGCGTCTGAATGGCTCTTGCTGACTGATCGACTGGCTGACACTGACGAGATCGATTGATCTGATTGATGGCGTGGACTGCAGGGTCTGCTGGTGGCCGCGTCCGTGAGCTCCATGTGTTGGATCTTCGAGTTGGACCGCGAGAAGAAAGTCATGAAGGAGCTGGTGCGCTTCCGCACGGATTTCGCCGAGTCGGAGAGCTCTCAGGTGCCCACTTCTTGTCTTTTTGCATCGCTTGCTCTGGCCATTTGCTCATGAAAAGTGGGTTGGTCAGTCGTGTGCGTGTTTTGTGGGCAACGCCACGTTGCTGACGGGCGGCGAAGATGGCGTGGTACGCCTGTGGAAGCTCAGTCAGGAGCCTTCTTCCATTGAGAAGACGACCGGCACGTCCAAGTCGCTCGAGTGCCCTGAAGAAGGCGACACTACGGTGCCCGAACCCCCAAAGCTCGGGGACTTTGCCATTCAGGACTCGTTCATGGTCACGCTCACGCGGGAGTACCGAGGCCACACCAAGCGCATTCGCGACATCCACGTGGAACCGTCGCATCGGAACCTCGTGGTGACCAGTTCGGAGGACCAGAGCTGCCATCTGTGGCGACTCAGCGAGTTTCTGCCCATTTGCAAGTTGTCCAAAGACGATGCCGTCGATTTGGCAACCCAGGCGCTGGGGCTCAAGGCACCGCTCCGACCATTCAAGCACCAGTTTCGCTGCGTTCGGTGGGTTGCGCTGGGAGTTTGGATTGATGAACCGATGAACTGATTTGGTTAACTGCAAATCGCAGCTTCTCGCACAACGGGCGCAGGCTCTACACGGTTTTGACGCCGCCACGCGGCGATGCCTTTTTGATCAAATGGAAACCCGAAACGGTCTGCCAAGTACACACTTCGCACTGGAACTGGGTCATTGAGAGTGTGCGTGTGGCAAGCGATCGCCCGGTGGCAGCGCTTTGTGTGAGTTTGGACGACCGCTTTGTAGCTGCGGCGGATGTGTCGGGCGAAGTCAAAGTGTATTTATGTGCGGGGCTTCTTCCATACGCAAGACAATCGAAAGAGAACCACAACATTGCCATCACTGGCATGAGCTTTGCGGACCCACCCAAAAGCAAACACGCCAAAGTGTGCCATTTGGTGACGGGAAGTGCTGACAAATTGCTGTTACGTCACGACATTCCGCTGGAAGGCGGGGTCTTGGCCGAGGGCGGCATGACGGCGGTGGTGAACACTGTGAAATCCGTTTTGAGCGGAATAATCGGTCTGGCGCTGAGTGGCTTCCTCAGCGCCACCATCCTGTTCATCGTCATGTTGTTCCTGCATGCCAAGAATGCGGTTTTGTTGAACGGTCCACTGTCGGGCTTTGAAGAAGTGTTGGATCTGCGATTGGATTCGTACGACGCGTGGATCTCGCTGCTGTTGACGTTTGTCTGTCTGGTTATCATGTGGCTGAGTGCGGTGCGCATGTCGTTGACCAACGCTTTCTTCTGGAACGGGTTTGTGTGTCTCTTTTCGGCACTGGTCGCGTTTGCCGTTGCTGTCACACCCGAACTCAACTTCACGTGGAAGACTGGCAACCACCCGCTTGATGAGCTCCTAGGTAAGCAACGCCATCGTGCAAAGGTGGCACAATCACGGAGAAAGGGTCGTTTTGCTGACTGGTTGCGTCGTTGCGTGGGGTTGTTAAGACTACAAGATCTCCATCATTCTAGGCGGGTGCTGCATTGTGTTCTTCTTCTGCCACTCGTTGCTTGTAATGCTGCGTTGATGGCTGCGCCCACGCCGTCGGCTTCGAAGCGGCTATCACACCGAGATGGCAGCCGTCACTGGGAGAAGAATGCGCAACAAGCAAGTGAATCGACGGCCCAACCCAGTGATGGAGCTGTCCGTTCTGCTTTCTCTCTCTTTAGCCATTAGATCTGCTTTGGAAGGCGATTCCTTGCGCTAATGAACAGATCAATTGGACTTTTTGATTTGGCAGTTTGGAACTCCAAAGCCCCTTCAGAACCACTTGACGAACCCGAACGTGGCTTTGCCACTGACTGGGTCTTTGCCGTTCTTCTTCTTTTTGTCGGTGCGGTTCCGCGCGATTTGGTTGACTTGGCGCTCGCGTTCTCGTTCTTTGGCTCGAATCTCCAGCACGCGACGAAACATTTCTCTCGCTCGTTTGCTTCGCCACGCGCATTGCAGGCGAATGGCACTCTGGAGTTTGCGCTGTTCATGGAGCTCTGCCTTTCGGATCTCCAATTCTTTTTTGCGCTCGTAAATGACGAGATTGCGCGCCATTTCGTCCACATGGCATTCGTGCGTCGAAGGAATCTCGTCGTACCGCTGCAGCGTCGCGAGATCTTCGTATTCGTAGCGCTTGGTGTCTGGTTCTTCCTGTTGCTGGTGGCGAAGGCGATGATGCATGGCATCTTGTTGGAGTTCCTCTGCTTCCGAGTCGGACTCGGAGTCGATTTGAGGCAGTTCGGTGGGTTGATTGGGCTTTTGTTTGGTTGGAGCGGTAGGAGGAAGACTCGGCGGCTGCTCTGGTGGTGCCTTTGGTGGTGCGCACTTGAGCACACGGTGGAACCGACCTCGCAATTTGTTCAGGGGCACTTGTTCGACGATGCCCGTGCCGTCGAAGATGACTTGCGCCGTGCCAAAGCGATCGCTTGGCACCTGAAGGATGATGCCGCTCGTCGCCACGAGATCATTTTTGCCTGGCGGCACCTTGATGTAAATGCCTGGCACTTCACCTCGACTCTGGCTCGGCGCGCCTCCACCGCTGCTGTTAACGGCCGCCGCCACTGGCAGTTGTTTGGTCGAGGCAGTGGTCGTAGCGGGCAGCATGGGCTTGAGTTGGGAGAGAAACCGAGGCACAAAGCGCTTGAGCGTGCCATCGGTTGCAAAGCCTGCGCAGGTCTCGTCGTTGCGACAGATGTCTTTAAGCTGCTCGAGGGAGACGAGTGTTCGACCCGTGGCGTCATCAAACCGTTCAATTCGCTTGTAGTTGCCCATGGGGAAGTCTTTGCCAGCATAAAACTGAAACAACGTGGACGCTCTGGTCGCGATGCTCTGTGCGACTACCACTTCGCCGCCCACCACGCACCAGGTAGGCACTTTGGTGGCCCGGTGGTACAGCGACGCCAGAAAGGCGCTTTGGATTTTGCGCGCGGCGGTGTTGCGTTGATGACACAGCCGTTTGTAGCGGAAACTACAGTTGCAGCAGCGGTACCATGCCTGAAGACGAATGCATGCGTTGAGCTCTTTGCGGTGCTGCAGTTGAGACCGCAGCTGGCGTTCGTCTTGGGCCATGAGGAAACGTTCGGCACGTTGCAGTGCGAGCTTTTGGTCGGCCGGCAGCGCGTCGGCAAGGATCATGTCGTCGTCCGGGATCCATTGCTTGCGGTTGTTGACGACCACTACATGCCCCTCCATGATGGTTTGGGTGCGTGCCGTCATGCGACTGGTCAGCAAGCGGTCAATGAAGCGTTGGCGGTCGACAAATTCTTGGGTCAGTTGTTCGTAGAGTTGCGTCAGTCGCTTGTGCTCGTTGATGGTGTCCCGCTGGTGATGTTTGATGGCGTCGAGTTTGCGGGTCATCTCGAAAAGTGTCTTTTTGAGAAGCGACCAACTGGTCGAAGTGATGGGAAAGTCACGAGCCGAGATGGCGCCGAGTTTGCGAATGAAAGCGCGTTCCAGATCTCCTGGTTTTGCTCGCTTGTGGTCCTCAACTGGTGTCCCAAGTGTTGGATTCGAAGACGTCTGCGTCGATTGAGTTGCGTCGGTGGCTTTGGTGGCTTGTTGTTGTTGTTGCTGCTGGGGTAGTGGCGGCAGTAGACCCAACTCTGCCTTTTTGATACCTTTGTGTCGCTTGCTGAAGTCCACCAAGACTTCCACCAACGCTTCGATGGCGCCGTGGAGCACCCGCTGACCCAGAAGAAGCCGCGTCAACGCTTGTACTCGGCCACGACAAACACACGAGATCACTCACCGCGTAGTACGTCTGGATGTCGCGACACAGCAGGGGTTCCACTGGCCGCGACCTCGCGGAATTGGCGCCCGCAGCTGCTGGCAGCCGTGGAGAACTGGCAGGAGTGGTGGCCAGCAAGTGACACGCGACTGGAACGCGATGAACGTCCAGGCTCCAATCCGGTTGACTCAGAGTCGTTTGCTTGGTCAGTGACTGCGCTTGCTCGCTGGTGAGCATCACCTCGTCGTCGGCAAACTCCATTTCGATCTGGGTGTCGACGATGTCCTGTGTGAGTCGTCGGATCTCTCGTTGTGCAAACTGGTTTTCGTGAGACGGCACAAGCAAACAAGGGGAGTAAGTAGCGTGCTTGATGCTGTTGTGATCGTCGCCGCCAGACACTCACATCTATACCCTTGAGGATGAGTTGCATGGTACGGCGCATCTTGTGCATGTCGCGAATGAGCGCTGTGGCCCCTGGAGGTTCGATATCGAGAGCTACTTTGCACTTTGCGGAATGGAATCTGCGCGTCAAACGCACTCGTTTCGGTTGTTTTGTGTCATGTCTATGAGCAAATTCGTCCTACCACATGGCGTAGGTTGTCGGCGAGAAACACAAACGGATCGACCGGACGAAGCATGAGCACGTGGTTGAGCGCATCGCTGACATGCTGCACCAACTGGAGAAACGCCGTGTTTTCCAGAGTCACCAACGCTTCTTTGCCCACTTGCTCCAAGTGCTTTTGCTCAATCGCTTGCACCAGTTCTTCGCGCGTCACGGACTTATTCGACCGCCTCATTGACAGGTGGGGAGCTGTTTCGAGGCTCGCGCGCGACCTTTCGCGACCCAGTTGGGGTTCAAGGTGTTGCACGATGGTCGCAGGAACTTCATCTCGACAATTGTCAAATCCCTTGGATTCAGTTAACTCTTGTTTCTCTTTTTACAGCACAACACAACAACGCAACAGAACAGAATGTCGAACGACTGACTGACTGACTAGCTGACGAACGGATTCACTTGACAGCCTGCCCTTCATCTTCTTCTATACGAAAAAGTCTTGAGTTGACAGTTTCTGGGCCGCCAAATCTTTGGCGATGGCCTTGGCGTCGACGCCACTCGCGTCGCTTTCGCAGCTGCCACAGTGGTGAACCGCCACGATGGAGAAGTCTTTGGTGCTTACGACCGGAGCTCCCAGAGACCCGCTGGTGGTGGCGACTCCATAACCCACAAAGCCCCCAGGTATCTGGCAATTGCCTGCACCAGTGCTCTTGGTCATGACTGACAAAGGCTTTTGCTGCTGGCGATCCATCAACGCGATCCGTCGAGCCGCGGCGTTGGCATGGTGCGCCATAAACACTTTGTCCCCGGCCTGGGCGCCCTGTTGACGAAGCTGCAGAGTGCCGTATTTGTCCACGAGCCCCCCGGCCGCCGTCGCGTCCAACTGGACAATCGCGTAATCCAATTGCTTGTTGACGGCGTACAAGGTGCTGCCAAACACGACGTCGCTTCCTTGGCTGCCCATGGCTTCGAGACACTGGTCGGAGCATGATTTGCTCTCGACGCCAAACTCAAATTGCGCCGAAGACGCGTGGGTCGGTGTTGAAATGCACTGCGCCGATGTCAACACAAAGCCCTGGCTGCCTAACAGCGAACCGGTGCATGGCGTCAAGCCGTTCACGAGAACTCTTGCGACAGCCAACGACTTGAGATACACCTGGCTTTGGCTGGCGGCGTCCAGGCCCAGACGAGTGTTCAAGTCCGAGTCCAATGAGTCGATGAGGCACTTGGCCGGGACGGAGCCCGATACACAAGTTTCAGTTTTCTTGAGCGTTGACGACGACGAGGACGAACTGTCGTCGGGCAACGTGCTGAAGCCATCGACGACCGCAACGGTCGAGCCCGTCGGTGAGCGCACTTCCATTGACACTTTGCGACCACTGATGAGACGTGACCAGTAACCGTTGGGATACGATTTGCGGATGATCACTTGGTCGTTTTCGCCATGGAGCACCAAAACACTCGGATCCTCCAACTGGATCTTCTTGAAGTGCACCATCAGGCCTTTGGCGGAATCCTTGGGATCTTTGACCGTGTGGTTGGCGTTGGCTGCTTCCTGGAGCGCCACCGTCTCCTTCATTTCTACCCAGTTGGAGATTGGTGGAGCATTCGGTGATAACGGAATCTTAGAACGAGCTGTAAACTTCGGCGTCCAGTTGGATGGAGGAGTTGGAGCGCCGTCCGACGAGTCGTCATCATCGTCGAGAGAAGCAACCGTGTGCTTGGGCCGCCACCCTGGTGGTGGTGTCGGCAGAGTGGTCGAGTTGTCATCTGTGAGATCTGTGTCGTTGCTGGCCTCCAAAGAAGCATTCGCCGAACCGGAAGAGCTTCTGGAGGATGATGAACTCGGGTCAGTCTTGTTGCCAGTGGCAACAGTCGGGATCCGAGTGTCTATGGTGTTGCTGGAACTACCGGAGCTGGTGGATCCGGAGGCAGAAGAGCTGGACGACCGCGATGAACTTTGGTTGGCTGAACTTGAAGATGCGGATCCTGTCGGTGATGGTGTTGGCTCCACCGTGGATTCGAGAGTCTCAGTTGGAGTTGGTGTTGGCGTTAGCTCAGAGATCCCTGAGGAACCATCGTCGCTCGATGAAGAGTCGTATGAGTCACCAGTTGGAGGACGGTTCGTTGTGCTTGGTGGTGTGGGCTTTGGCGGATCTGTTGGCGTGGGTATCGGTGTGGTCGTTGACGAGGCACTGCCGTCTAAAGACCCTGATGTCGATGCGGAAGAAGTCGAGTTCTCAAAACCTGAAGGCGGCGTCGGTTCTTCGGTCAATAAAGGTGCTGTTGTTGCTGGCAGGCCAATAGGGTCCACAGTGATGATCGGACGCGAACGACGAGGCGTGGGGGTTGACGGAGCATTGGTATTTGACTCGGTACCATCGCCGCTCGCACTCGTTGAATCCGAACCAGAGAATGGAAGTGACGTAGAAAGCGAAGCTGGTGGAAAAGGGCTTGGAGGCTGAGTCGTAGTGTTCACCGATACAGGGTTTGTCAACTCGGTGGGAACTAACGATCCTGAACCAGTTTGTGAGGTGGGTGCTGGAGTGACTGGAGGCTCAATTGTATTTGTTGGTGGTGAAGGACCAGGCGTGTCGATGATGTCGATGTCGTCATCAGTTGACGAGGTTGACACGGAAACTGAAGGAGTTGGAAGAGGTCGTGGAGTCTGTGTCATGGTGATCACTGGATCAGGGGTTGTCAACTCGGTGGGGTCGACCGATCCCGATCCGGGGGCTGGAGTAAGTGGAAGTCGTGTTGTCACCGTTTTTGGGGAAGGATGCGGAGTCTCCTGCGTCATAATCCCATCGGTGAGGTCGGAATCTTCGTCAGATGAAGACGACAATGCTGTTGGATGAGGTGTTGAGTCTGGTGTTGTCGTGGCCGTTGGTGGTACTGGAGTTGGCCCAATCACGCGTGTATCCGAGATCACTCCATCGTCCGACGATCCAGAGTCGTGGATAGACGCAGGCCCTGTGACTCGCGCAGGGGTAGTCCCTGGTCTGGTTGGCGTTGGCGCTGGAGTCTCTGGTGCCGTAGTCACACCAAGACCTCCATCATTACCCATTGAGACTGTGGGAGGAGAAGAAGTGCTGGGCTGCGGCGCTGTTGGTGTTGGTGTTGGATTTGTCAGCTCAGAGTTGTCAGAATCGTCACCGTCTTCGTCGTCCGTTGTTGCTCGTGGTGACGGAGTCGCTATTGGCGGGTCGATTGGCTGAGGCGTTGTAGTTGGTGCAGTGGTTTCTGGGGTCGGAGCCGGAGCTGGAGTTGGAGCTGGAGTAGGCGCCGGAGTCGGAGCTGGAGTTTCTGGAGTCGGAGCTGGAGTTTCTGGAGTCGGAGCTGGGGTTTCTGGATTTGGAGCTGGAGTTTCTGGAGTTGGAGCTGGAGTAGGCGCCGGAGTTGGAGCTGGAGTTTCTGGAGTTGGAGCTGGAGTAGGAGCCGGAGTTGGAGCAGTAGTTTCTGGAGTAGGAGGTGGCGTCGGTGATGGAGTTGGAGTCAAACCCGGAGTCGGCGTTCTCCTTGAGACTCGAAGCAGAACCTCAATGTCCTCGGATCCATCCATTTGCTCCAAGAAAGGCCGCGTTGCGGCAGGTGTCTCCGACGGAGCAGGAGCAGGAGCAGGAGTCGAGAACTCCGGACTGGGAACTGCTGGTGTGATGGGCTCTGGCATCAACGTTCCAGTGGGGATGCTGTCAGGCGGCACCATTTCTCGTGAGCCATCGGTCGCGGCGCCGTGGACCGCCAGCCACCAACCAGAGGCTGCGGCGACGGCTGGGAGCCATCTCATCGCTTTCTTGTCTTTCTCTTCTTCTCTGCGCTGCAGCCACGTGATCTGCTGCAGTTGACGACTTTGGGAAAATGCCGCTTTGCTTGCTCATCGTCGGCGCATCTTCCTGCACGTTGCGATTGGCGCTATACAGCTCTACCCACGTAGCTGCCGCAGTGGCAGCCAATCAACGCCACGCAAGACGTGGCAAGGGCCGCTGAAAAGGCAACATGTATACGTATAGCATGACACAACGCTATACATATCAGATGTACCAATCCCACGAGGATCGGGGTGCCAGCTCATCCAACGGGAAGATCTCCTCTGTGTTTGGTGCTGCTGGCGGGTCGACCGGGAAAGCGAAAGCGACAGACAGCTTTCGACTCCCAAATCACCAGCCAGCGCATCTCCCTGTTCCAACTGGGTACCCAGCCATTCTCTTGCTCGCCCGGTTCAATCGGGGTCAAAGAACCTCCCGAAACAACTCGATAAACTCGGCCAAATCCAACGATTTGCTTGTGTCGTGGTCGAATTTCTCCATGATCTGCACCAGATCTTCTCGTGTCAACGACATTCCACCATTGCCACTCCCGTTGTTCCCGCTCGCATCGGAACGCAATCTGTTATCGTCATTGCCATCGTCGTCATCCTCGTCCACCTGGCTCTGGCTACCTCCAAGTTTGTTCTTGTCGTAAAACTTGGCATTGTAACTCAATGCTGCCATCAACTCGTCCGTGTCAATGGATCCGCTGTGATCGCGATCGTACAAATGGAACAAGTCGGTGATTTCCTGGATGGCCTGCTGAGCCAACACTTTTTTCTCTTGTAGCCGAGCCTTGTTCATGTCCCGCACAAGCCCACAAAAGCGCACAATGTCGCTCATGGTGCTGGGCGCCGCGTCTGGAAACACGGCGCGGCAAAACTCAGGAAAGTCGATCGTGCCGCTGGCATCTTTGTCCAGCGACTGGAAGATTCCTAAAATGTTGCTTTGCATATACGAGCTACTGCAAAACTCGGATGCTGTAGCCAACTCTTTGAGCTCCACGTGGCCGCTGTCATCCTTGTCCATGCGCCAAAACGCCCGGTACATGGTCAACACGTCTTCCCGCGTGTAGGAACCGAAACGAGGCTGCTTGAGAAGCATGGCATCCGTGCGAATGCGGTGCTTTTTTTCTTTGATCTGCACAGCTTCGTCGAACACTGTGGGCTTGGAGTGCTTTGAAGATTTGGTTGAAGACCCTTTGGAGACGACACCACGTCGCTTGACGCCAATTCTCCCCGCCGCGTCTTGGACTTTGCGCACTTTGCTGTTGTTCTTGGTCACACGCACATGTACAGCCTTTGCCTCGTCTTCGTGGTCTGTGTCTGCTACTGAGGTGAGACCGTCGCTCTTCTTGTCTTTGTCGCTACTGTTTTCGTTGTTCAAATGCTCCATCGCAGCCTTGAGGTCGTCTTCGGGATCAACTGAATTCATGAGATCGTAGTACCGAAGCGTGAGGTCCTTGATCATCGATCGAGTCATGGCCTGACGCTCCGTTTCGCTCTCCACCTGAGTCACTTGTTGCACACTCTGCGAGCGCGGCAGATCCCTTGGCTCGTCTTCTTCGCGGATGCGATGCATATGCTTGAGGCGGTTTCTGCTCTGGCGCTTACGTTTCAAGTGCGCGACACCCCTGTCTTCGTTGATGAGACAGTCGACGCCCAATTTCTCGAGCAAGAAAGCTGACGGCTTCAGGTCGACCTCTCGTAAAAGCTCGCGAGATGCGCTCTTGCGCAGGTTCCCCGTGGACGCCGAGCCACGCACCAACATGCTCGAGGACCCCGCACTGGTTCCGTTGCTCGAACTGATGCTCTTGACTTGGTCCTTTTTGAGCTTTTCCTGGTGGAAATTGCCGTACATCTGCTGGCGTCGGTTCAACGACCCGACAGACCAGTTGTCTTTGTCGTCAAAAGGGAGTTCTTGCAGCGCCGGGTGCTGTTCCAGCGACGGCAGTGTGATTCTGGTGCTGATCGCAAGCATATTGGAAACGCCGCCCATGCCTTCGATGACTTCCTGTCGCTCTTCTTCCTGGTTGCTGCTGTCAGGGTCCTCGGTCTCCTGACCGTAGAGCCCACGACGTTTGCGCGGCGGTTGCTTGCGCTTGTTCATGTCGTAGCGCTGCATGCGCTCCTCAAAGCGTTTGCTCTCCTTGGACCACGCGATTTCTCGTGCGAGCTGCACGTCGCTCTTCTTCCACGTGCTGATGCCGCGCATTTGGTCAAACAAAAGCTGTTTAGTCTTGGAAATCTCGTGCTGTTTGGTACTGTCCGTGGACTCCTCTACCGTGGAGTTTTCATTGCGTTGTTCCCGCAGCGACGGCAGTTCGTTCGGTTCGATGGCAGGCGTCTCGCACTGGTTGGGCTCTGGTGGGGGCGTGTTTGGATCACGGTCTGGGGGTTGTTGTTGTTGCTGCTGCTGCTCGAAAGCCCCATCGAACGAAACGTTCAGTGAGGAAGGACTCATTTGTTTCGTACTCTCACTCTGATGCAGATGGCGAAGACTCTCGCGTTGGGAATCCAACCGTCGAATCGTCTGCGTGCGCCGCACCACCGCCAACTGCTTGACCTGCCGCGCCAGTTTGTCCTTTTTCATCTTGTCCCAGATCCTTTGGGCCTTCAACGTTTTCTCCTGCTCGTCGCTCACGACGTCGACTTTCCATTTCCACACCGACGGGCCACCAGCGCCGGTGCTGCCTGGATCATTGGCGGTGCTGTTGCTCGCCGGTGTGTTGTTGAGATAACCGAGCTGCTTGCCTTCAAAGTCCCAGATGCGAACGGATTTGTCGCTAGAGCAGGTCAGAATGCTTCGAGGCTCTTCGACAACCCGCGCGTTGCGTACCATGCCGCGATGCGCTTTCCAGGACACGTGAAGCACAACATGACTCGCATTCACCACATCCTGCTCTTCGTTCGTGGAAGTCAGCGCCACGGGAGATGTTGCCACAAGGCTTTGACTTGGCGCTTCCAACGTACTCTGAGGACCATCCTCCTCCTCACCGTCGCCATCGACCTCACGACGCGCTTCGTCCATGTCGCCACCAAACAGTCCATTTCCGCTGGTGGTGGCGTCAAACAGCGCCTTGCGCTTTCCTTTGTTGAGGCGTTTGGCGTGTTTGCCGTTGCGCAGAAAGCGTCGACGTGGATTGTACGAGCGGTTGTTGCACGGGAGATTCTCTTCTTTGACGGCGTGCATTCGAGCGGCTGCGATGACTCTGGAGATGTCCAACACAAACATGAAGCCCGCTGTGTCCCCGGCGATGACAAAGTGACGTCCTCGAGTGATCTCGTCGGTCAGCAAATCGCCACCAGTCTCATCGTAGAATCCGCACAGACTGCTGATGCTGAGCTCGCTTTGGTCTCCGCCTGCTACGTCGTCTTCTTCGTCTTTGGTGTCCTCTGCAGGGCCCCCACACAACGAGCGATGATGGTGCAACAACCCACGAGAGCCCAAGCCAGCCAACGACAGGCTTCTTGAGTGCTGGACACAGTCGACGACCACCAAGAGCACACACGACTGGCTCTGACCGGGATACAATCCCCACAGGCACACGATGGCGTTCTCATGGCCAGACACCAGCAATGGATACGGCTCCATGAAACAGAGCTGGCAGACATCGCCACCACTTCCACCGCCCGCTGCTGCTGCACCTCCACCGCCGATGCTGTTGGGGCTGTGGCACTCGTCTTCCAGAAGAAAATACACATAATCCCAGATCTTGATGGTGCCGTCGCTAGATCCGCTGGCCACCAGCCCCATCGAATAGCAGTACGCGAGACACTTGATGTCGGTGTCGTGCGCTTCGGTGATGCACCGAAGCAGCGGATTACTCGAGTCATCGTCGTACAAGCGAATGGATCGATCCCACGACGCTGTCAGCACGCATTTGTCTTCTCGACAATAGATCAGTGCCGAGACACTGAGCTGGTGGCTGGCAAAGGTCTTGATGACGGCGCCGTTCAGATGGTTCAACACGATGATCTCGCCATTCTGGTTACCAAACACGATCTTGCGCTGACGCGTGTCCAACTCGACGCAGGTGATGTCCGAGGTCGAGATGTTGCGAAACGTGCGCAACAACGCCCCCGTTGAGGCGTCCCAGATGCGAATCTCTTTGTCGGTCGTGGTCAACAACGTGAACAGCACATCGTTGTAGAGCACCACGCTCGAAGCGATGACTTTTGGTTTGAGCCGCACGCGTTGGATGAGTTTGAGTTTGTATCCGGCGGCCACGAGCGAGTTACCGCCGTTCAACGCCACCATCGAGTGGGCTTTCCATGGATACTTTTCACTGCCAAGACGAAAGGTCTGAATGCACCGCTCAATCTCTTCCATGGACAAGATGTTGGCCAGGTTCCACCACTTGAACCAGCCGTCGTCGTCCACGGTCACGGCCTGGTCGGTCAGCGTTGTGCTCGCATGGTTGGTGCCTTCGTCGATGACCGACCCGGCCGGGATGATCTGAATGCTGCACACAGGCGCCGTGTGGCCCCAGAGACGGAAGACGGGCGTCAACGCAATGCCCGAGACGTCCCATCCGAGGATTTCGCCCTCAAAGCCCGAGCTGAGAAACAAAACGTTGGTCAATTTGGCCATCAACCGCACCCCACGGCGATGGCCATGACGGGTCGTGCGAACCTGCAGCGTGTTGGGGTCCCACACGTAGATCAGTGAGTCCATTCCGCACGACAACAAGGTCTCGCTGTTGAGCACGAGCAGGTCCTGCAGTAGATCCGTGTGTTTCTTGAGCGTCGTCACCAGATTGACCTCGCAGCGTTTGCTGCCTTCGCTTCGGTCGCGAGTGACTTTGTACACCGAGATGAGCAGATCCGCTGAGATCGTGAACAAGTAACTGGCTTCTGCATGCCATTCGAGCACCCGCTGAGGCCGTGGCGTGTGCACCATTGTCAACGGGAACAGATTCTCCGTGTTGTTGAGCACCGTGGCGCTCCAAAAGCTCAGTTTAAGGTCCCCAGCCGAGACCGCGATCATGTCCAGAGTGTGCAGGTACTTGACGGCCTGCACCGGCGACCGCTCGGAGCGGAACTCGTCTTGGTCTTTGCGGTATCCATTGACGTAGGTTAAAGGATGAAATCGGCCGATCAACGGCAGGTTAGTGATCGAGGCAGACACAGACATGGCGGACGAACCCCCATTGGCGCTGTTGCTGGTGCTGCTTCCGGCGACGTCGTTTGATGAGCTGCCGGGGCCATTCGCGCCGTTGGTGCCTGACTCGGAACTGGGCAGAATGTCACTGGTGGCGCCACCAAGCAGCGCAGTGGCATCGAGGATCTGCAGCACAGGGCGATGGCCTTCAAAGAGCAGCATCTTTCGAAACTCGGGCAACAGCATGATGCGCTTGGAAGGCTTTGGGTTGGGATCTGAAAAGTGATGGTTTTCGTCGTATTTCATGTCGCGCCAGTCCATGTCTTCGGTCGCAGAGCCCATGCCACCTTCAATGATGGCGCTCGTGAACTCTTCCCAGGTCATCGTGCCGTCTCCGTTGACGTCGACTTGCGCGAACAACTCGATGAGATCCTTGATGAAATTGATGACATTCTCCTGCTTCCAGGTCACTCGATCCAGCATGACGCTCACAAACTCTTCGAGGCTGAGTCCCTGGGCAGCAGCGTCAAAGTCGTACTTGATGTCATTGAGGTCTTCGACCCGCAGCAACACCATGATGCCCATGCAGGCCTGGTACTGACGCAGCGCCGCCGCCATGATCGGCTCTCTCACGCAACCTGGCGGTTGTTGAAGACTCCAACTCGTGGTTGGACACCAAGCGTTTCAGAGTAACGGACGCTTCAGGTGGGTGTCTAAACCTCGCCGTCAAGCCAACGCCATCAGACTGGCCATACACTTCCACGGCCATGACGGAAGCCAGCCATGTTTCCCACTCCTTGCGTCGTGGCTCAACCTCTGCGCTGGTTTCTTCTCTGATCCCTGCGACGCCACCGATTCTTTCCCAGCAGCTTTCGGTGGTCCCGGCTTCAAACTCCAATCAGCCGACTGCCAAGTGCCCGACGAAAGCCGTCAAAGAAGCCACGCCACGAAGACCTCAATCTGCCGCTTCGACAGGTCCAAGAACGCGACCAGCAAGCTCCAATGGAAGAATCCAACGTCCTGCCAGTAACAATCCACCTGTTTCCACTGCTCAAGAGTCAACGGCTCGCGAGCCATTGGTCAAGCACCTGCGTCAAGACCCAAAGACCACGGAACCGTTGTCTGCTTCCTCCGCACCTGGTACTGGAGCTGATACTACTTCTGCACCTGTGCGAAAGTCTCCTCAGGCTCGTGCTCCAGCTCCTGCGTCCATCGGCGATCGCGAAGTTGACGAGTTGTTGGAGCTGTTCAGTGCGTATCCCGAGTCACCGGCCAAAGTGCTGCAACAGCTGCGTCTCTTTGACCAAAACTCGGTGCCGACCCTGCGAACGTTTCTCGCCAACGTTCGCTTCGAACAGAGTTCGTTCCGATCGCTTCGAGTCTTTTGCGAGTTGCTCTTCACGCGAACCAAATGTGAGTGTCAATTCCGCTTGACAGTGGTGACTCGCGGAGTGTCGTCGTCATGCAACTAACTCTGGCCTTTGAACCGACCACCAGCCTTTGTTGCCCAGTGGCCGACGCCCAACTCGTTTCGCACGTGCGTCGCACTCGGCTGCTTGGAGCAATTCAGTTTGTCGCTGGATCAACACAACAGGCAGTTTCTCGCCGACCTCATCGAGTAAACGCTGCGTGTGCTGGTTGCATGTCTGCTGATGACCGTCGCCCTTGGACCTCATCGCTTGCGATCCCAGGGAACTCACGCTGTCCATCTACGGCAATCAGAGCGTTGCACTCTCGAGTCCTTTGCGCACCGACAACGTGGATATCGTTGCTCGCTTTCTCGAGCTCTTTGACAAGGGCAAACCGTGGTTTGAAGTGAGTGGAGCAAGCAACTGCTGGTTGGATAACTCGGCTTTGTGTGTTGAACATCGCAACGGATGTCGTACTGCAAACAGGAATGCAAGAACCAACTGGAGCACATTGCGAGTCTTCGTCGAAGCAATTCATCCATGAAAGAGACCGTCACGAGGTTGGAAGAGAGTCTGCAGAAGAGTCGGTCGCGGCAGATCACCCAGGCGTTTCAGACGGCTGTAGCGCACCACAAGAACAACGCGCAGAATGCCGAGCTCGAAGAGGCGTTGAACCAGTTCAAGCTCAAAGATTTTCTTGCCGGGTCGGCAAGCACGCGCAAGAAACTGCTGGCGGAATACCTTTGTGCTCAAGACGTGAGTGAACAGGACTTGTCCTAGTCGCGCATCTGATGAACGTCTCACGCTCACTTGTGCTGCGCGGTTGGCCGACTAGTCGACGTCGCTGTCATGGCGACAAGAAGATCTGACCAACTACTTTCGCTCACTGCCGTCCAAAGACGCACTCGAGTTGTTGTCAAGACTGCTGCATGAAGTCTCGGTCATGAACATCCCACAAACCGGCGAAGTGCTGGCCATGGGAGTCGATGGGTTACGAGCAGGTACGCCGCATAGCACACTGCTATCGTTGATGACCTGCTCACTGACTCCCTGACTCTCTGACTCCCTCACTCACTCTTCATTTGTGTTGACAGCGGAGCGCAGGCAGTTTCTTCACGAGTATTTCTTGCTGGTCAACGCCGACGAGCTGCAAGAAGCGCTGGAGCATCGCGACGAAGCCAACGAGGACAAGCGCTGGAAGTTCTTTCTAGAAGAAATGAAAGACACATTGAAACTCAACGACATGCTGAGCTGCGGGACCTTTGCCACTGGCACCATCGGCACTGGCAGTGCCAGTGCCAAAGAGCAGCAACAACAAGAACAGGAAACCAGGTTCCACACGGACGAAGCTCGAGTGTGCGCGCGCGTTCACGAGTTGGTCGCCATCGTCGAAGCAATCGCCAGCGAAGTAAATGTCCACGCTCACGACATGGCGCCGTCCGCGTCATCGATCGACACCAAACTGTCCAAAGGAACGGTCGAGCGACTCGAAATGTTTGTGAACCCCGCACTTTGCATCGCGCGCAAGAAACAACTAGAAGAGCTCGTCAAACAGCAGGAAGCACTTGCCAACGCAGCCTCCGAAGTAGCTTCCAAAGCTTCTTCTTGCACCGGAGATGGCAAGTGCACGTGTGAGAAGCACCGACAACTCGATGCACTGCTGGACCCTGCCAGCTGCTCGGTCACTTTTGCAGTGCTGGACGATCCTTCGTTGGAGGTCGAAATGATTGCCGAAGCCAACGACGAGAGCGACGGCGATGACGACGAAGACGACGAAGACGGAGAAGACCTGGACGACGACGATGACTCCCCACCCTCTGGCGCTGGTCGCGTCCGTCCCACTCGCAGCCCAAATACTGCACGGCCTCCAAATGCTTCTATGTGCCGTCCGTCTTCCGCACCGGCTTCCATCAAAAGGACGAAAGGGACTGGTAAGCAGCGCAAAAAGCCGATTCCGCGCAAACGAGCGCACAACAAACTCAGTTCGCTGCGCAACCAGCGATTGTTCAGTCTGCAGGAAGTCTGCGTACTCACCAGTTCGATTCTACAACTCAAGTTCGCTCGCGACGCCGCCATCTTCTTGTATTCGTCGTATTCTTCTTCTGCTGCTTTGTCGACGTCTTCTGGTGCACCAGCAGCCGCAGCGGCTTCGTCTTTGGCTGGTTCCATGGCTGCTTCAGCGATCGGGCCGACTCCCCACTGGAACGACCCGTACCTCGAAGGGGAGAAAGAGAAGCGATTCGGCTTTTGCATCAAAAACCGCAAACAAAAGCTGTTGCGAACGCTCACGAGAGACTATTTGCTACGCAAATACGGCATCAAATCCATTGCGACCATGTACGGCGTGCAGCTCGATCGATCACTTGTTCACCACGCGTTTGAAGGGGGTCGAGGGTCCACCTCCACCGCAAGCACCAGCTCCGCGATCCCCACGAGCACCACCGCAAATAATCCCAGTGGCACTGGCACCACCACCACGGGAAGAAGCAACATTCGATCGGAACTGTTTGCGTGGTTCATGGGCGTCGACACGAAGAAATCGGCTTCCAAAGAATACGCGTTTGACTTTTACCAGCAGCTGATTAAAGCGATTCTCGGCGCAATGGTCAAGACTCCGTTTTGGTCTCTTCCATCGCATGTTCAAGTCGCGTTGTACAATGAATACATTGGAGATGGCGATGTCTGTGTGAGTGTCAACACCACGCTTGTTGTGAACCCAACAGTCACGGCCACTGACAACAAACTGAGTGGTAGTGCAGCCATTGGATCGATAGGAACTTCCTCTGGTGGAGCGCAGCCTGCCCCTTTGTCATTGGGGGCGGTGATGAGTGGAGCCACGTCGAGTGGTGGAGCTGGAGCTGGTGTTGGTGCTGGGAGCAGCAGCAGCACTTTTGGCATCCGCCAGTTAACTGCACCTCAAGCTCTTGAGGCCTGTGAGCGAGCGTTTCCACCGAAAATGAAGCAGATGCTGGCATACGAGTCCTTCATGCGCAACAATTTGCGCAATGTGCCGAGCTCAGTGACGTGGGAGATGGAACGCTTTCTCAAGACGACAATGGAGCTGTGGCGAACCATCTTTGACTCGAGTCTGCTCAAATTGACGGCGCTGGTGGACGCCAGCATCCAGAGCTGCACCAATGATGCAGCCAGCAGCAGCAACAACAACGGCAACAATAACCACAGCAGTCCTGGTGATACCTTCAAGAAGAAACCGAAATCGTCGGACGAAGAGGTCCCGCTGCAAGCGATCAAGAGTGTCATGAGCCAGTATGTGCCCGAGATCACAAGCGGCGAATGTGAAGAACTGCGCGAGTTTCTCATTCAAGACCGCGAAACTTTGACCAAGTCTCGCTTGCTGCAGTTTATTCTCGAGACCCAACTGCTCAAGCGTGACGATCCTCCTCCTGTGTCCTCGCAGACGACGACAGCTGCCTCACTTGTATCTCCGTCTACCTCATTCTCTACTGCTTCCACTGCCGTGCTCACTTCGTTGCTCACGGGTAAACGAAGCAACCAGGGCTTTTGCTTCTAACCATCCCGAGCCACCACGACTATTCACTGGCTTTGGAACTGGTGTCAGTGCTGGCACCGCTACGAAGTTGGTCGATGCGGATCTGGAGCTGGTTCAAAGCTGCTGTGGTTTCGCCGTTGGTATCGTTTCGTTCCGTGATGCGAGCAGGCCACTGGCCGCACACGCGACAGAACGCCTGGTCTTCAAACTGCAGTTCAAAGTGACACGCAGGGCAGCAGTTGGAGCCCGAGTACCTCGGTTTCGGCACGTTGCCGAGGTCAAAGTCAAAGGCTTCGAGCAGTTTCTCAAAGAAGAACAACTGCTCTCGATCGCGAATGAACACGTCGTGTTGCTGCAAAATGGCTCGGCGCTTGCTGTCAAACTGCTGGTTGTCCCAGCGAGCATCGAAGTATCCTCTTCCCAAATGGGTCGATCCAGAGCCCACTTCGATGGGTTCTTTGGCGCGCCACTGGGACACCGCTTCCGGAAAAGCTTGACGCAGCACCAGTTTGCCGTGGACTCGGCCCCCATCGCTGGGCAGAGGCGTTCGCATGCCCACCAGATCAGCTTTGGTGCAGGTCAATGCAAAGTCGACCACGCGTGGGTCCATGAACGGACTGACAGTGGTGATGCCAAAGGCGTCGGCAAGTGTTTGGGTCGAAAACTTCCACGTCTTGACCAACCGCTGGCGATATTGGGCGATTCCTTCCTCCGTCATGCCGAAATAGAACGAGTACCCGCAAAACAACTCGTCGGATCCATCGCCAGTCATGACAGTGCGAAAGCCGAGTCGCGAAAGTTCCTTGAACGCGGTGTAAATGACAATGCTGTTGCGCAATTCCATGGGATCGCAGGTCTTGAGCAAACGACACACCTGGGTAGCGTTGCTCAACAATCCCTCGAGGTCGGTTGCCACCAGATGATGCTGCAGACCGAGTCTTTGGCTGATTCGTTTGGCATACACGGCATCCTGTGCTTCCGGTGAAGCATGCACCGTCAGTCCGTGGCGCGTCTGCAGAATGGGCTTACACGCTCCTTTCGGATCCAGCGAAAAGCAGGGGCTGTCAAGCGATTGGCTCGAGGCTTCGACCAAAACCGAAGTGTCAAGCCCTCCGCTCAGAATGATGGCATCAATCTTCTGACGGTCATTGGCTTCCTGCAAGACCTGTTGGATCACTCGACGGCATTCTTTGGCTTTGTTCGAAGCCGGAGCCAACAGAAAGTCGGTGCACCAGTTGTTCTGCTGGCATTCGACAATTTTTTCTAGCACTTCTGGGTCCTGAAGCACCTCATAGATGATCTGATCGTCGGTGAACTGCCACGGATGCTTTGGAGAGAACTCGACCTTGGGCTGCATGCACTGAGTCCATTTCTCGCTGGAGAAAAACCGTCGAGCCAACGACGAACTGTGCATCGTGGTGCATGAAAGGGTCGTCGCAGAAGGGGTTGCCGGTGCTGCTGCCGCTGGAGATGGCGGTGGGAATGAACCGCGAGAAGAAACTGCAGCTGGACTGGGATCGTTGCATGAAAGGGATCTCAAGAGATCCGCAACGGGAATGTCCTCGCTCACGGCTTCAGTGGGGAATCGCACGATGCAGCGCAGATGGAACCACGGCCCATACGTCACGTGCACCAGGGTCTTCGTTTTCTGTTTTGACCCACACAAAGTCGTTGGTGACGGGGAATGAATGGAAACGACTCGACAAGCCAGTGAACCGTCCCACCTCAGATTCGGAGATGAATCCGCTCGCAACAGCAAGTTGCTGAGTCGTTCGGCGTTGTTCAGGTCGGTCTTCTGTCAAATACTCGATCTACCGTGGCGTTCAAAGTCGGGGAGAATGGTCAGCACTGGGTTTAAGACCAGATCCAACAAGGAATCCGACCTGTTTGGGCGTTGGAGCATGCGATTCAGCGAGTGCCTGCTGCACACTGGTGGCAACGTACTCATCCAACGCGCGAGTTCCCGCAGAAAAAGTGGAAGAACTTTTGTCACTGCCAAGGGAAGAAGCGAGGGCCGCGAGAAAAGGTTTCCAGATGGCTCTGGTGTTGCCGATGAGCAGCGTCGAATCGACATTTGTGAGGGGCACCACGATATCCAGGCCTCTGCTCCATCCGAAGGCGCAGGCAAAGACGCGAGTCAACACGCCAGCTACAGAGAAGAACTCGTCCACAAGAAACTTACTTTGGCGTCAACCGATCGCGCAGCAAACGCACCAACTGACTCAGTTGCATTGCGCTGGTTGGTCGGCGCTGGGTTCGTCGCAACGACGGCGCGCAAGTTGTACGCCATGATTGGGCACGTTCCCTGGCGTCCCTTCAGTGGACCCTTAAGAGGTCCCGACAAAACCCCGTCCCAGACCCAAGCCAACCATACACACACACACAAGGGCTCATCATTTGCTTTCTCTTTGGATCTCCTCAACGAAACGCTAACGACGACCTTCGACCTCTCAGCTGTCATCTGTCTGCGTCAGTCACACTACTTGTGGCTCTGGCTCTGGCTTTGCTTGTCAGCATGCGCTTGGACCGCCGCGAGAAAAGCTCCGATGGCTACGACACCCACCAACACCTCAATCAAAAGCCTTTTGTCAGAGTTCTTCAAGAGGAAAAGATGAACGTACTGTCGCCGACGGTGAGACGAGCTGCACCGGCCGCAGGATCCAGCTGGAAATTCATGAGAATGGCATTGAAATTGCCGGTTTCGAGCGCGTTGGCCAGTGCTGCAACGCTCTGGCGGAACGGCGGTGATCGGATCGTGGCTTCCAGCTCCATTGGTGTCTGTTGACCCTCAGGAAGAAGTGGGAGAAGTCGTTGGATGCACGCTTCATCGTTGATAATCGCTTGAAGCTTTGGGGAGACCCAGCCGGTCAGGGAATCGTCAATAGCACACAGAGCTGACAAGTCGCTCCACTCACATTCTCAGCTCTCAGCATCTTTGTCAGTGAGACCGAAGACGTCTAACAGAGAACACGAAGAGGCAAGTTAGAGATGGTGTGATCTCGTCAGACAAACGGGTCAACGCAATTCAACCGTCAACGCTTGAAAGGATGCCATGGCACGTTGGAGATCAGCAGTCGTGATCTGGTGGTGGCCAGAACCTCCGGCTTGTGTTGATGGGACGGCTGCAGGAATTGCTGCCGGTGCTGGGGCTGGAACAGGTACTGTCGGGGTCGTCTGGGATGCTTGTGATGCTGCTGCTAGTGTTGGTGCAGGAGCCGCCGCAGAACTCGTCGCTGGTGCGCTGGATCCTATCCATTTCCAACAATTCAGTAGCAACACAACCCAGTAGCCGGTGGTGACAGGATGACAAAGAAATCTCTTGATAGAAGATGAGAGAAGGCCTACGTCCACGCAAGCAAACAAGCAGACAAAAGACGAGAAAGAAAGAGCCGCACTGTCATTGTCACATTTTAAGCCTCCCAGAACACAGCACATGCACAACGCACCACGCAACAGCTACGTCAAATCCTTTCGAATCACTGGGAGCTACTTCATCGATCGGTGAGTGTGCTGGTAAGGTCGAAGAAATGGTCGAAATGGGTCGAGACTCTTTCAAGTTGGGGCTTCGAAAAGACGTTCTCAAGAAGAGCTCTTGTCCTCCTGTCCACCACCACCACTGCTGTCCTTGTCGTCCGTACCTGACTGACCCTGGTGGCTCTCATTGACATCGCGCATGCTCTCTTCAATCGCCAGACGCAGCAATTCTTCCTCCGACATCTCGTCGACTTCCATGCCTGTGGCCTGGTCATCCTCATGCTCGTGCTCATGCTCATGCTCATGGGTCGTTGAGCCGGTCGTGGCAGCCGTGGAGCTTCCTCCACCATTGTGTTGAGAACCCTGCGACGAGACAGCCGAAGTAGCAGGAGACGATGTCGCTGAGGACTGCGGTGGAAGTCCCAAATGCTGCAAAATGTTTTGTAATTCCGCCACTTGCACCGAATTCTGCGCGCTGTTGCCGCCGGAGCCGCCTCGACCACCAGAATTGCCCATCGCTCTATGTTCCATTAGTACACCGACCGGCAGACAGTATACGTCAGTGTCAAATTCATTGACGGTCTGAGGAGAAAAAAGTGTACCCAAGCATCTGCATAATGGCGTTGTGATCCAACTGAACGTTGCCGGCACCGGCGCCGCTTCGTCCTTCGCTGGCAGAAGACGCCTGCGCGTTGTTCATGAAGTCGTTGAGTTTTTTGGACAGCTCTTCGTCGCGAGACGCGTCTTTGTTCTATTGTTGTTCAGTCAGTCTCTCCGTTCATCTGAGTTGTTCGGTCCACCAAGCAACAAAAGGCAGCAGACGATCACCTGCATCCAAAAGAAAAAGCGACGCGAAGAGTTCTTGTACTGCAACAGATACACGCGATCGCCCTCGCGACCCGTGTCGGCACGCATAAAGGTCGCGTCGTCGGGGAAAATGATGAAGTCCTAATGGAAGTATGGAGCCATCAGCCATCAGCCATCAGCCATCCTCGTCCTCATCCTCCCATCCCAAATAGCCTACGCACGTCGGGCGTCGCGCCAGTCTGGCGATCCATCCACTGGAAATGCAGCAACTGGTCGTCGCCGCGCGTGAGACACACTTTTCCCTTCTTGAGATCAGGTTTGATGAGGAATTTGCCGTTGGCGATGGGCGTCATCGTCATTTTGCCGGCGTTGAAGGACACCAATTCGTTCTATGGTATATGGCAGGAGAAATGCTCCCACCCCCATGGTGGGATCCAACCCCAGAAGCACACCGTCAGTTCGCCCATTCAGCAGTAAAGAATCAGATCCATGCTGTTCATCTGATTCCGTCCTTACACGTCCGCCGCCGCCGCCCAATCCATTGCCAAACGCTGGGAAAATCGACTGCATCTTTCAGGGCCTTTTGCGCTTCTTCTTTCTTCCGCTTGCGTTTGTCACCAAAGCAACTGTTTGAAACACTTAACTGTCGCGTTGGCTGTAGTTAACCGAACCGATCTTTTTTCCACCGTCAAACAATTATCCGTTAGCTAGCGAATACCCATGCGTGAACACCCTCAAGTCCCCGAAGAAAAGAGGGAGGAAAGAGAAAGCAACAAGCAGGAGCAAAATGGGTGTCGAGCAATTGGATGCAGCGAGTCGTTTGAAACCCGGCGAAGTGGACGCCGGAACCTCCATCATCGCCGTGAAATTCGACGGAGGCGTCGTGTTGGGCGCCGACTCGCGCACGTCCACAGGCATCTACGTAGCTAACCGCGTGTCCGACAAACTCACCCAGCTACATGACCGCATCTATTGCTGTCGCTCGGGCTCCGCCGCGGATACCCAGGCCCTTTCCGATTACGTGCGGTATTTCTTGGGCTCCCACGCGGTGGACGTTGGCCGACTTCCAAAAGTGCACACGGCGGCCAACTTGTTTCGTTCGCTCTGCTACAAGCACAAAGATCAACTGTTGGCCGGCATCATCGTGGCGGGCTACGACCCAGTCAAGGGCGGACAGGTGTACGCCATTCCGATCGGAGGCTCCATGGTCGAACAGGACTATGCCATTGGAGGAAGTGGATCCACCTACATTTACGGCTATTGCGACTCCAAATACAGGTGAGCTCCTCATCTTTGGCTTTGCATCCATTGTCGGTGCAACACATGGAGGATTGCGATAATGGATCCACTGATTTGCGTGTGTATACGCTGTGGGAATAGACCTGGTATGACTCGTGAAGAGTGCCAAGCATTTGTGAAGCACGCGCTGGCCCATGCCATGGCAAGAGATGGCAGTTCAGGTGGTGTGATCCGGACGGTCACCATCACTGCGGACGGGTGCGAACGTGACTTTGTGCGAGGCGATCAGCTGCCATTTTCGCTCTAGGCAGGCAGTTCCGTTTAGCACTCAGGAGTCAGCAGCATGAACGAAAACTGGAGCAACAGCAGCAGTGATAACGTGATGATGGTTTGAATGGAAACTACCATGTCGAGCGACCGACAAAGCTCACAAAGTGCTGAAAAGGAGACAAAGCGGCGGCGTCTCGGAGGCTTTTTTTCAATTTCTCTTTTGTCCCGTGTGTCCGTTGAGCGGTGGTGTATTCTGATCTTGATGAACCAACATCATCCGCATCCTATGTAGCAATTAACCGAAGTATCTATTTGTAAACAAATATCTGAAACTAACCAAGAAGCTATGGCGTTGCCCACACAAGTGGTGCAGTATCATGACGCACAGCTCTACGCGTCGGATGTGGCGCTGTTTCGCTCCAATTCGTGGCTGAACGACAATGCAATCCACTTTTACTTTGAGTATCTCTTTCACCAGGTGACTGACTGCCATCCGCAAGTGTTTTTCATGGATCCAGCGCTTGTGTCGTGTCTTCTCTTGCAATGTGACGATCACGACGAGCGCCAAGAAGTCACCAGCGCGCTGCAGTTGGAGTCCAAAGAGCTCATTCTAGTGCCAGTCAACGATAACCAGAACTTTGCCTCCATGGGGTCCCACTGGTCGCTGCTGGTATTTCGTCGTCAACACCAGCAGCAGCAACAAGAGTCCAACCAAGTAGTGTTTGAGCATTTCGATTCCAGTTCGGGTCACAATCGCGACGCAGCCGAGTCGCTTGCTAGTTTATTGGCCGAATTATTTGTCGCTGGGCCAGCAAGCTCTCAGAAGCCGTCGGTGCGTGTGGAAGAGCGCGCCGACAGTCCGCAGCAGACCAACAGCTTTGACTGTGGCATGTACGTGCTGCTGACGGCCGAGTTCCACGCGCGGCGCTTTATGGAGGACCCAAAGGCTTCGGTTCCGCTCTGCCACTTTGTCAACGCACAGACCATTTCCTTCGCGAGACAGCAAGCCATTCCACAACTCATCGAGTCGCTACGACGGCATTCGTAGTGCTGCTCGAAGTGATTTAGAAATGAACTGCAGTTAGAAATAGAAACGCTTCATCTGATTCGTGATCTGATTCTGATTCCGGTGTACTTTTCTTTCAGTGTTCCCACGAAAATACAATGCGAGTTGCCATCGTGCAATATGGTGCGAACTCTCTGTTAAAGAGGAGGAGGATGGGCAGTTGACGATGCAGTTAACTAGTGGACATAATGAATTGACAACCCTGTTCGTGTTGCTATGTAGAGCCACAACTGGGCCAAGTGGAGCGCAACATGCGGGTGAGTATGGTGTTTTGTTCATCAGCTCCACATTGGGCATGAGGTCTTGCGTTGTACCGATGTTGTCAACTGAGTCTATTGACCATATGGTTGTTAAACCATTGTTGTGCACAGTATGTTGACCAAATGCTGGTGAATTCCGCTTCACTATCTGCTGGTTCCATCGACATTTTGATGCTCTCGGAGGTACACACATGGAGCCAACAGAACGGACATTCAAATGATTGACCCACTTGGTTTTTGTTAACACATGAATGCAATGGAGCAGATGAACTTCACAGGCTACGTGTTTCCATCCAAAGAGGCCGTCGCCAAAGTCGCCGAGATCGCCGACCAAGGGCCGACCTTCGCGTGGTGCCGAGCCAAAGCGCAGGAGTTCAAGTGTTTGGTCACATGCGGCTACGTGGAGAAAGTCGTGGAGCAGGACCAACACACCACCCGACTGTACAACTCCATGATGGTCGTCAGTCCAGAGGGCAAACTCGTGTGCAACCCACGCAAGGTCAGTTCTACAGGCGTCGCCTCTGTATGCTCTCATCCGCATCATCTCATGGTAGCCACTTGTGTTGGATAGACCTTTTTGTATGATCTGGACAAGCCGTGGGCAACACCAGGCGAAGGATTCATCAGTTGGCACTGTCCGTGGTTGAACAAGACCATTTGCTTTGGCATCTGCATGGACATCAACCCGAAGGACTTTGTGGCGCCATTTGCTGCCTTTGAATACGCCAACTTTGTGTTGGACCACCCGAGCGATTTGATTATTTATGCGTGTGCGTGGTGCGACCACGAGCCTCCCGAGACTACTGCAACGTACCCGACGCTGGCGTACTGGGCGACCCGCCTTGGGCCGGTTATAGACGCTCTGGAGAACCAGACGTATGACAAGGGCCAGAAGCAAGAATGCCTGTTTCTCTGCTCGAACCGGATCGGCACCGAGAATGGAACCACTTTTGTTGGTGCAAGTTGCGTGCTGTCCTTGGCCTCCAAGCAAATCATTCGGAACGCGTCGCGCCATGAAGAAACTGTGTTGGTCGTGGACATTTGTTGATGCGTTTAAGAGGTTGTTTTGTGTAGAGTACCAAACGAGACGAATTAACGTGTGAATTCGCGTGGCAAAAGGCAAAAAAGGATTAACATCCAACTTTATAGGACGACTAAAAAGAAATGCAAGAGCGAAGGAGCAAAAGCAGACGAAGAGCAACCTGGTTGTTCGTTTACGCACCGATTCGGATCAGTCGACGTCCCTTCAGGGGCGCCTGGGTGGGAGGACCCTGGGTGGGGGGAGCAGTGACCGATTCCTTGGATGGAATGGGCTTGCCTGGCGCTTGGGTCGGTGGGGTAGTCACCGATTCCTTGGTCTGCACAGGCTTGCCTGGCGCTTGGGTCGGTGGGGTAGTCACCGATTCCTTGGTCTGCACAGGCTTGCCTGGAGCTTGGGTTGGTGGAACGGTCACATTCTCCTTAGTCTGGGTTGGCGTTGGAGCCAGAGTTGGTGGAGCCTGAGTAGGTGGTGCCTGAGTAGGTGGAGCCTGAGTTGGTGGAGCTTGAGTTGGTGGGGCCTGGGTTGGTGGAGTCTGGGTTGGTGGCACGGTAATGTTTTCTTTGGTCTGGGTTGGGGTTGGAGCCTGAGTAGGTGGAGCTTTAGTTGGTGGAGCCTGCGTTGGTGGAGACTGGGTTGGTGGAACGGTTACATTCTCTTTTGTCTGGGTTGGCTTGGGAGCCTGAGTAGTAGAAGCTGGAGTTGGCGGGGCCTGAGTCGGAGGCGATTGAGTGGGAGGCGCCTGGGTTGGTGGAGCTTGTGTTGGTGGCACAGTAACATTTTCCTTGGTCTGGGTGGGCTTCGGAGGAGCCTGGGTGGGAGGAGCCTGAGTTGGTGGGGCTTGGGTGGGTGGTGCCTGGGTTGGACTCGCGATAGGCAGCACGCATGGTGTGGTCGGCTCTGGCGTTGGCTTGCCAGTAGGTGGAACTGTGACAGATTCCTTAGTCTGGCTGGGAGTCGGCAAAGGGAGCACACATGGCGTGGTTGGAGCCGGTGTCACGGGCACAACCGTCGCTGGAGCTGGCGCTGGTTTTGTGGTCACAGGCAATTGAGTTGGTGGAGTTTGGGTCGCTGGAACTTGCGTTGGTGGCGTCTTAGTGGCCGGGACTTGGGTAGGTGCTGGGGTTGGTTTCGGGGCATCCGTAGGAACAGTAATGGGAGTGAAGGAGTCAATGGGCGTCGACTCTTTCTTTTGGGTTGGCGCTGGAGTAGTAGCCAAAGGGTATTCGCAGTCGTCATCCGGGACAACGACTGACTCTTTTTTCTGAGTCGGTGGCGGGGTTGGCTTGGTTGGTGCAGGGGTTGGCTTGAGCGGCAGGTCACAGTCATCTGCTGGAGTCGACTCCTTGGTTTGAACGGGTACTTTGGGGCATTGCTCATTGGGCACGCACCCATAGACACCGGACGGAAGCTTTTCGCAACGCGAGCCATACGGCAAGAACGACTGAGCGCCGGGGCAGTTCTGCTGTTGGTCAGCAACGCAAATGGGTCCACGAACACAGTAAGTGCCTTTGCCCACCACGCTCACTGGGAACCAACCGCTGGTACCATCACATTTGGTCGGAATCGACGCATCGTATTCCACGCCACACGGAGATTGGGTGGGAGGAACAGTGACCGATTCCTTGGTCTGCGTTGGCGTCGGGGTCTTGGTTGGAGGTGCTTGGGTTGGTGGCGCCTGTGTTGGTGGTGCCTGGGTCGGTGGTGCCTGGGTGGGAGGTGCCTGGGTGGGAGGAGCTTGCGTAGGCGGAACCGTTACGGATTCCTTGGTTTGAGTTGGCGTAGGAGCCGAAGTGGGAGGCGCTTGAGTTGTTGGGGCAGGAGTGGGAGGAGATTGAGTAGGAGGAGATTGAGTGGGTGGGGCCTGAGTAGGTGGAGCTTGAGTGGGAGGCGCTTGAGTAGGTGGAGACTGGGTTGGAGGCAGCGTGGGTGGAACCGTTACCGCCTCGTTGGTTGGAATGGGCTTTCCGGCCGAAGCCGCCGAGACGGCGCAGAGCAGCGCGAGGATCGCGAGTTTCTTAGCGTGGAACATGGTCGAAGTTGTTGTCGAAAGCTTTTCAAGTGACCAGCGTGATGCAGAGCAAAAGCCAAAGTAAGTCACTGGGTACCTTAGTCGAGTAAGGTGTCAACCGCAAAAGGAAGAATGCGGAGGAGCATGGGATCTGTGTTTGTGCAAGTTGGATGCGATGGGAAGTGCATGGGCGAGTGGGGGCAGAGACTGGTGGGGTGCACCGGTGGCCTTTTTCACCGAATCTCCGTGAACAATCGCACGCTTTCAAGTCTTTTTTCCATAAAGAACGCGCGCAACGCGATCGGTTTCATGCGACTGTTCTTGGCCACGGACGAGAATGCTGGGTGCATGTTCTGGACGTTGTGCCCCTAAAAAAAGGACTGGATCCACTCGATCAACCGAATGGATCGGTGGCAAAGCTCCTGGAGCTATGATTAGCTGCCTTCAACAACTGAAGGGCATGCCTGCATGGCTTTTTTGATGGCAAAGTGCAGGAAACTGGACAGAACGTTTGACGAAACCCCGACGCTGACTGACTCGCTTTCGCTCGCCGTTCTTGCTCTGTGGATCGAGTTCTCCGCCGTTGACTTGGTCTGCAAAGACCCAAAGATCGCAGTTCAGAAGAAGAGGACACACCAATGCAACGTTTTGGTCAGATGTGGCTACCTTTTGCTCTTGACTCATTCTTTTCTCCTGCTGTTCACTGGATCCAGCGATTGGATCGGCCATGTCGACTTCTTCTCACGGGGCAGTTGACGCCACTAGTCTGACCAGCGGAACCGCAGCGATGGTGGTGGCATCGAGTTCATCGCGAAGAAACGCTGCGGTGACCAAGCCAGTCACCTCGAGACACTGACGCAAGTCTACCGTGCCGACTTTCATCATCTTCCGAGCCAGCACAGGCGCAAACAGCGGCAAATCCGAGAAAGCGTTGTGACCTGATCCTCGGAGGTACAAGACAATGGTCGCAGGGTGGCGACAGTGCATGTGAACGCACTCTTGTTTGACAAAGTTGGGCTCCCAGTGCACATACTGCTCCGAGAGGATGTGAAGCACGGGCACTCGATCACCAAGACCCGACGCGAGGATTTCCTCAGGGATGGGAACCATCCACATGTCTAGGAGAATCACGCGGGCGAATCGCCGGTTCAACTTGAACGCCGTGGCAAGCGCGGTCGCTGCGCCGAACGAGTGGCCGGCGATGGTCACTTCACTCAAATTCGCAGCTGCCAGCAACGACAAGTCCTTGCAATCAGCGGGTCGCTCACCTCGCAGCACTTGTTGCTGGCCATATTCCAGTGCCTTGAGCACTTCCGTCACTTCCTCCACCCGTTGACGAAGCTGCTTGTTGCGGAATCGAAAGCCAGCGCCGTCAACGTCGTCGACGACCTCGTTGGAGACGTTGTGGTAGTACTCGTAGCGGTGTTTTCCGCTTGGATCTTCTGGTTGCGATCGAAACACACTGGCGGAGCCATCGCGGTGGTTCACGACGACCACAATGTTTCCTTCACTGGCCAATTGCTGGTTGATGTTCGAATACATCTCCAGAGATCCCGAAAGTCCATGGCTGAAGAGCACCACGGGCCATCCCTTGTTGCTGTCTTTTTCGCGGGTGGCCACCGGAGCATCTGTGAGTGCCGACAAGTACGCGTTGTTCAGGTTGTTGAAGAGCCAGAACGGCACTTTGTTGGACACACTCAGTCCTTTCATCAAGTGCACGCCATGGTGCAAGTATCTGAGGCGCTTTGAAGCTGAAACAAGCGGCGTGGACTTGGCGGAAGGATAGAAAATGCGGCACTCGATCCCGGCGTAGAAGCCCGTGTGGCAGCCGATGGTCTGATACGGCCCCGAGGGCTGTAGCAGAATGGGCAACGGGAACACCCACACCAGCAGCACCGCGAGAAAGAGTCCGAGCCACCCGACAGACAGCCATCGCTGGCTTGACGAGGCCTCAGACACGACATGAAGCGCCCAGCAGACCAGCGCGCCGTACGCCGTGGTCAGCTCTTTGCGCCACTGATGCAGCCAAAGGACCAAAGCGACGCCAGCGACTAGACCAGCTCCTGTTACAGCGCTCTGGTTGACACTGTGACTTGGTGCCGCCGTCGCAATAGCCAGAAGCAGCGTCAACAACAGAAGCAACGCATACTCGAGCCGTGGAAGTGACGGGGCTTCCATGATCGATGCTACAACAGCCTTTACTTTTCTTTTTCAGCCAATCAACCGCTTCAAAGGGGGAAATGACTTGCTTTCAGTATACTGGTTGAAGCTGTCAAACACGCTCCTGAGCACCCAAAGCCTTTTGCCGCGTGTGTGTTTGTTGCTCCTGCGATGGCTGCGACGCTGAAAGGGAAAGAAGACGAGATGGCGCATGCTGCCCAAGTGGACCATTGAGTTCCCGCTGGATCTCTTCCAGTGTCTTGTTGGTGGTCTCTGGCACAAACCCCCAAATGAACACCCACGCCACCGCCAGCAACGCCACAAACGGTGTGAACGCA